>JAFEMH010005357.1:0-166143 GCA_022495995.1 Adenophora triphylla var. japonica
GCGCCTGGCTCAGGTTCGGGAGGCGGCCGTGCCTCTAGATTTGTGCTCGAGAGTACGCGTTCGTGTACCTCGCGAATTGTGTTTCGAGGCGATCGTGCCTCAGATTTGCAAGGTGGCTCGGAGAGCGTTTACGCCTGGATTTGTGGTTCGGAGGCGTTTATGGGTCTTCGGGATTTGTGTTTCGTGGCATTTGCGCCGAGATTTTGTGCTCGGGAGGCACTGGGGGGCTTCGTGGCTCGGGAGGCGCTTTGGCGCCTGGGGTAACGTGTTTAAGTAGGCGTTGCCATAACTCGGGATTTGGTGGGATCGGGAGGCGTTTGTGCCACTCCTGAGATTTGTGTTTGGAGGCGTTATCGTGCCAGGCCTGGGGTTTGTGCAAGCCGGAGGCGTCGCACCTCTGAATTGTGCTCAGAGGCGCCGTGCCCCTCGGGATTTATGCATGTGTATTCGGATAGGCGTTTGTGCCCTCGAGATTTGTATTTGAAGGCATTTCCTGCGCTCTGGATTTATGTTATCGGGAGGCGTTTCACAGCCTGGGCGGTATGTGTTTGGAGGTGTTTACGACTCAGGATTTGTGTTTGGAGTGCACTTTCAGGCTCGTGGATTTGTGTTTTGAGACGCTTTAGGCCACTCGGATTCCAGTGTTTAGGAGGCGCTTGCAACCTCGAGATTCAGGTGTTGGAGGCCATGCGCCCGGGGATTTGTGTGTTTCGAGGCATTCTCGCAATCCGCGAAATTTTTGTTTGGAGGCGTTTTTAGACTTCTGGGATTTTTGTGTTGGAGGCATTTCAGGCCTCGAGATTTGTTGCCTTTGGAGGCATCTCGCGTTTTCCTCAGATTCAGTGTTTGGAGAAGCATTTGCCCTCGAGATTTCGCGCGTGTGTTGAGTGCATTTTCCAGTGCCTCTGACTTCGTATTTGGAGGCGTTGTGCCTCTGGGATTTCATGCTCGGATGGGCTCCTGCGCCTGGCTCAGGCTCATTTCAGAGGCTAGTCAGGCATCTAGATTTGTGGCTTTGGAGGCGTTTGTGACCTCGCGATTGTGTTTCGAGGCGATTATGCCTCTGGGATTTGTGTTTGATACGTTGGCGCCCTCTGGATTTGTGTTTCGGGAGGCGCTATGGTCTCGGGATCTTCAGTGTCATTGGGAGGCATTTCAGGCTCTCGAGATTTGTGTTCTGAGGAGGCGTTCGGGTTTTGTCAGGTTTTGGAGGCGCTCCATGCGCCTGTGGTATGTGGCTTTCCGGGAGGCGCCTTGCAACTCGGGGATTTGTGACTGGAGCGTTACTCCATTTCAGGCCACGATATTCGTGCTTCGGGAGGCGCTTTCTGTGGCCTCCTGTGGCTGTGGCCTCGGGAGGCTAAGCCGCACCAGGAATTGTGGCTTTCGTAGGCTGTTTCGTGCCCCCGGATTTGTGTATTACGGGAGGCTAGTTGAGGCCCTCGAGATTTGTGTTCGGGAGGCGTTTGCAGGCCTCGAGATTTGTGTGTGGAGGCATTTCAGGCCCCTAATCTCTGTGCTTTCGGGAGTGCATTGCCGAGGCTCCTGGATTTGTGTTTGGAGGCAAGCTCAGGCCTCGGGATTTGTGTTTGGAGGCGCTTTGCCATACTCGGGATTCAGGTTTGGAGGCATTGTCAGGCCTCTAGATTTGTGCTTTGGAGGCATTTCAACGTCGTGATTTGTGGCTCGGGAGGCGTTGTCAGATCTCAAGTGATTTGTGGTCTTCGGGAGGCGCTTGCGCCTCGAGATTTGTGCTCGGGAGGCGTTTGAGGCCTCTAAGCATTCGTGTGTTTAGGAGACATTTGCGCCAGATTTATGTTTGTAGGCGTCGTGCCTCGGGGGATTTGTGCTTTGGAGTGCTCAAGGCTGCCATACGGTTTGTGGTTAGGAGGCTGTTGACTCTCTGGGATTTCGTGGTTCTCGAGGTCGCTTGCCAGGCTCCTCGTGATTTGTGCTCGCAAAGCCGTTTCGCGCCTGGGAAGCTGGTGTGCTCGGGAGGCGTTTGCGCCTCGAGATTTGTGTTTGGGAGACGTTTAGGCCTCTGGATTTGTGTTTCGGGAGGCATTTCTCGCCTGGGGATTTATGTTCGGGAGGCGTTTATAGTTCGAGATTTGTGTTCGGGAGGCGTTTTGTCTTCCCATTTGTGCTTCTCGGGAGGCGTCGCGCCGAGATTTGTGTTGGCTCTGAGGCGTTTGGTTTGGTTTCGTGTTCGAGGCATTTCGCTCCCTCGGGATTCTCAGGTGTGGGAGGCGTTTTGCACACATCCTGGGAGTTCAGGTGTTGGGAGGCGCTTCGCACCCTGGGATTTGTGTCTCGAGGCTGCTTTCAGCCATGCCTCAGACTGTTGTGTGATCGTGGAGGCAAGTTTCAGGCCTCAGGATTTGTGCTTCGGGAGGCGTTTTTGTGCCTCGATATTTCGTGTTTGGAGGCATTTCGCCTGAAGGTCATTGTCTGAGGCTTTTGTGCCTCGGGATCTTGTGCTTTCGGAGTGCGCGCCAGCCTCGAGATTTTGGTTTAGAGGAGCTCAGCCTCCCTGATTTTTGTTTTGGGAGGCGCGGCCGATTTGTGCCTCTTGGACGGCGTCAGAGGCGCTTCGCCCTCGAGATTTTTTTGCAGGCATTTTTGCCTCGAGATTTGTGTGTTGGAGTGCTACTTGTCAGCCTCGGGAGATTTGTGCTTTGGAGGCCGCCTTGTGCCCCTCGTGATTTGTGTTATGCAGGCGTTTCAGTGCCTCTAAGCTCAGGCTTTGTGTTTGGAGGCGTCGCGCCTAACGGATTTGTGTTTGGCAAGCGCTTATTCTCAGTGCTCTGGATTTTTGTGTGGGAGTGCGGCTTCGCACCTACGGGATTTTTGCTCGAAGCGTCAGGCTTCGGGATTTGTGATTGATTGAGGCAAGTTTGGCTGCCTCTGTGATTTCATGGCTGTGCTGGGAGGCATTCATGCGCCGCCTAGATTTTTTTACTGTTCGAGTTTCGCGCTTGGCGCCTGGGGTTTGTGTTTCGGGAGGCGTTTCAGTGCTCTCGAGAGATTTATGTTTGGAGGCATTTTCCTGCGGCCCTCTCAGATTTGTATTTATAGGCATTGCGTTCAGGTGGCTCGTGGCTCGAGGCATTTTCAGGTGTTTCTCGAGATTTGTGAGTTGGAGGCATTTGTGCCTCGAAATTTGTGTTTGGAGGCATTTGAGGCTCGGGATTTGTGTTTGGAGGCGTTTGTGCCTCGGGATTTGTGTTTGGAGGCGTTTGTGCCTTGGGATTTGTGTTTTGAGGCATTTCAGGCCTGGGTTTGTGTTTCGGGAGGCATTTCGTTTAACGTCGTGATTTGTGTGTGGAGGCGTTTGTACCTTGAGATGTGTGTTTTGAGGCGTTTGTGCCTCGGTATTTTTGTTAGGAGGCATTTGCGCTCGAGATTTGTGTTTGCAGGCGTGCTCGGGATTTGTGTTTGGAGGCGTCGCGCCTGGGCTCAGTGTTAGGCGGCATTTGCACCTCGGGATTTGTGTTTGGAGGCGTTTGTGAATCGGGATTTGTGTTTTGGAGGCGTTTGTGCCTTGGGATTTGTGTTTGGAGGCTTTTTCGCCTCGAGATTTTTTTTGAAGCATTTGTGCCTCGGGATTTGTGTTTGGAGGCATTTGCCTCGGGATTTGTGTGTTGGAGGCATTCAGGCCTCTGTGATTGTGCTCGAGGCGTTTGTGCCTCGGATTCAGGGTCGAGGGTTCGCGCCTGGCTCAGGCTGGAGGCGGCCAGGCTCTGGATTTGTGTTTGGAGGCGTTTGTACCTCGTGAATTGTGTTTCGAGGCGTCGTGCCTCAGATTTGTGCTCGTAGCCGCTCGCGCCCTGGATTTGTGCTCGGGAGGCGTTTATGGTTCAGGATTTGTGTTCGGGAGGCATTTGCCTCGAGATTTTTGCTCGGGAGGCGTCTGGGGTTTTCAGGTTTGAGGCCGCTTGCGCCTGTGGTATGGTTCGGAGGCGTTTGCAACTCGGGATTTGTGATTGGAGTGCGTTTGTGCCACGAGATTTGTGTTTGGAGGTTTGTGCCTCGGGGTTTGTGTTTGGAGGCGGTTGCACCTCTGGAATTGTGTTTGTAGGCGTTGTGCCTCGATTTATGTATTGGAGGCGTTGTGCCTCGGAATTTGTGTTCGTGCTCAGGCCTCGAGATTTGTATTTGGAGGCATTTGCGCCTCGGGATTTATGTTTGGAGGCTGCCGTGGGTATGTGTTCTGGAGGTGTTTACGACTCGATTTCCAGTGTTTGGAGGCATTTCAGGCTCTCGCATTTGTGTTTAGAGACGTTTAGGGGCCACTGGATTTGTGTTGGGAGGCGTTCGCAACTTGAGATTTGTGCTCGGGAGGCTTGCGCTCGGGATTTGCTCGGGAGGCATTCGCACTGATTTTGTTCGGGAGGCGTTTCCTCGGGATTTTGTGTCGGGAGGCATTCAGGCCTCGAGATTTGTGTT
Source organism: Adenophora triphylla var. japonica (assembly GCA_022495995.1). NCBI lineage: Eukaryota > Viridiplantae > Streptophyta > Magnoliopsida > Asterales > Campanulaceae > Adenophora > Adenophora triphylla. The sequence continues at coordinate 4,450 of JAFEMH010005357.1, forward strand.
TGGAGGCATTCAGTGCTCTGGATTTTGTGTTTGGAGGCATTTGCGAATTTGTTGGAGGCGCCAGGCGTCGTGATTTGTGCTCGGGAGGCATTGTGCCTCGAGATTTGTGTTGGAGGCGTTTGCGTGCCTCAGATTTGTGTTTGGAGGTGTTTGTGCCTCGAGATTTTTGTTTGTAAGGCATTTGCGCCTCGGATTTGTGTTTCGGGAATCGTTTCGCGCCCGGATTTGTGTTTGGAGGCGCTTTTTGCCTCGGGATTTATGTCCGGAGGCGTTTGCGCCTCGGGATTTGTGTTTGGAGGCATTTCAGTGCCTCGTGATTTGTGTTTAGAGACGTTTAGGCCACGGGATTTTGTGTTCGGGAGGCGTTTGTGCTCTCGATTTGTGTTTGGAGGCGTTTCAGGCCTCTGAATTTGTGCTCGGAGGCGTCAGACCCCTCGGGATTTATGTTTCTGGAGGCATTTGCGCCTGGATTCGTGTGTTTGGGAGGCGTGCCTGGATTTGTGTTTGGCGTCGCACCCTGGATTTTGTTTGGAGGCGCGTGTCGTCGGATTTGTGTGTCGGGAGGCACCGTGCCTCGAGATTTGTGTTTGGAGGCATTTGCGCCTGATCAGGTTTGAGGCGTTGCGGCCTCAATTTGTGTTTCGGGAGGCGCCGCACTGGATTTATGTTCTGAGGCATTTGCTCGGATTTGTGTGTTGGAGGCATTGCGCCTACCATTTGTGTTTCGAGGCGTTGCACCTGGGATTTTTGTTTGAGGCGTTCGTGTCTAGATTTGTGTGTCGGGGTGGCAATTGTGCCTCGAGATTTGTGTTTGGAGTGCATTTGCGCCTCTGATTTGTGTTTGGAGGCGCTATACCAATCGGGGGCTCACGGCATCGAGCCCTGGTGATTCGCTGGGCTTGGAGGTTGTGCCTGGGATTTATGCTTGGAGGCGCGCCAAAGCACAGCCAGAGGCACCCCGGATTTGTGTTTGATGCTTGGAGGCGTTTGAGCTCGTGATATTTATTTGGAGACGTTTGTGCCTCGAGATTCTGAGGCATTTACGCCTGTTTGGAGGCATTTGTGCCTCGTATTTGTGGAGCCAAGAGGCATTTGCGCCGGCTCGGGAGGCGCCGTGCCTCGGGATTTGTGCTCGGAGGCATTTGTGGCTCGCTGGAGGGCTCGCACCTGAGGCTCGAGGCTGTGTTTGTGTTGGAGGCGTTGGTGCCTCGAGACGGCAAGCCTTGAGGCGTTGGTGATTTCACGCCTCGGGAGGCGTGCCTCCTGGAGGCGCCGAGGCGCCTGGGATTTCCAGCGTCGAGGCATTGCTCGGGAGGCATCGTGCCCGGATTTGTGCTGGAGGCGTTTGTTTCGAGGCGTGGGCTCAAGTGGGCTAAAGGCGTATGTTCCTCGATATTTGTGCTGGGGACACACCACGCCCGAGATTTGTGGGAGGCGTTTGCAATGCCTCCTGGATTTGTGTTTGGAGGGCACAGGCCTAGATCGCATTGAGGCTGAGCCTCGGATACAGCCTGGAGGCTGCCAGGCTCTGGGATTTTGTCTCGGGAGGCGTTGCCCTGTGTTGAGGCGTTTGTGCTCAGGATTTGTTTGGAGGCGCTTGCGCCCTGGGATTTTTTTTTGGAGGCGTTTGTCTCGGATTGTGTTGGGCGTGCCGAGATTTGTGTTTGGAGACATTGCGGCCTCGGTGACCTGTGTTTAGGCGCCGTGCTCGAGATTTGTGCTCTGAGGCACTTCCGCGCCTGATTTGTGTTTATAGGCGTCTCACTGTGTAGCTTTGTGCTCGGGAGGCATTTGTGGCTCGAGATTTGCTGTCGGGAGGCACGTGCCTCAATTTGTGTTTGGAGGCGAGATTTGTGTCTGAGGCTCGGGAGGCTCGAGATTTGTGACTTGAGGCGTTTGTGCCTCAGATCCGCAGCTGAGTGGCTGCGCCCCCTGTGGCTCAGGTTTGGTGGCATTTGCGCCTCGAGATTTGTGTGGGAGGCATCGTGGCTCTGAGGCGGCGCTCCTCAGATTTGTGGCTCGAGGAGGCGTTTAGGTTTTCAGGCTCCCGAGATTTTTGTTTGTAGCATTTGTGCTCGGGATTTTGTTTGGAATCGCTTTTCCTCGTGATTTGTGTAGAGACGCAGGCCTGAGGTGCTGGCGCCTCGAGGTTTGTGTGCCTGGAGACTTGCAGACCTCTGTATTTGTGCTCGAGAGGCGTTCGCGCCGAGGCTGCTTGCACCTCGGATTTGAGGCGTCGTGCTCTGGATTGCGCCGGGAGGCAATCGTGCCTCGAGATTTGTTTGGAGGCATTGCGCCGCCGGATTGTGCTCGAGGCGCTCGGTTTGTGCTGAGGCGTTGTGCCTCGAGATTTGAGTTTAGAGTCATTTATGCCTCTGGGATTTGTGTTGAGGATTGCCTCGAGATTTGTGATTGGAGGCATTTCAGCCTCGGATTTGTGTTTGGAGGAGGCGGCCAGGCTCGATTTGAGGCCGCGCCTGAGTTTTGTGTTAGGAGGCGTTTCCACCTCGAGATTTGTTTGTTTTGGGAGGCGCTGAGCGCCGTGATATTTGGAGGCGCTGTGCTCGAGATTTGGTTCAGCCGCTTGCGCCTCGGGTTTTGTGTTTGGAGGTATTTGTGCCTCGCAGGAGGAGGCATTTGCGCCTGGATTTGTGTTGGAGGCATTTCAGGCTCAGGGATTTGTGCTCGAGGCGCCAGGCCGAGGTTAGGAGGGCTCGCACCCTGATTCAGGTTTGGAGGCGTCAGGCTTGAATTTGTGTTTGGAGGCGTTTTTGCCTCTGGATTTTTTTGAAGGCGTTGCGCCTCGGATTGCGTGTTTGGAGGCGTTGTGCCTCGAGATTTGTTTGGAGGCGCTTCAGTGCCTCGGATTGTGCTTCGAGGGCTCGCGCCGGATTTGTGCTCGAGGTGCGCCTCGGGATTTGTGCTCGGGAGGCGCTTGTGCCTCGTGATTTGTGCTCGGAGGCGATCGCCTCGGGATTTGTGCTCGAGGTTCGGGTTTGTGTGGGTGTGCGCCTCTGGGTTGTGTTTAAAGGCGATGTCTCCTCGAGATTTGTGTCTGGAGGCATTCACGCCGAGATTTGTGTAAGGAGGCATTTGCCTCGGATTTGTGTGTGTTGAGGAATTTGTGCCTAGGATTTGTGGATTGGAGGTGCGTTTGAACCTCGGGATTTGTGTTTGGAGGCGTTTGCGCTCTGATTTGTGTTAGGAGGCGTTTCAGGCCTCGAGTTTTGTGTTAGGAGGCGCTTGCACCTGATTTGTGGTTTCGAGGCGGCCAGGCCTCTGGATTTGTGTTTTGAGGCGTTTCAGGCCTCGGGCTCAGGCTTTGGAGGCGTTTTGTGGCTGGGATTTGTGGTTTGGAGGCGTTTGTGTCTCAGATTCGTGTTTGGGGCGTTTCAGGTCTCGAGATTTCAGTGTTTGGAGGCATTTAGGCCTCTGGATTTGTGTTTAGGCGCTTCAGGCCTCGAGATTTGTGTTGGAGGCATTGTCAGGCCTCAGATTTGTGTTTATAGGAGTTTCCGCCTCGGGGCAGGCTCGGGAGGCGTCAGGCTCGGATTTGTGTGTCGATGCATTGTGCCTCGAGATTTGTGTTTGGAGGCATTCGCGCCTCGAGATTTGTGTTCGAGGCGTTGCGCTCGGATTTGCGGCTCGAGGTGTTCACGCGTCGTGATTTGTGTTTGGAGGCATTTGTGCCTCGAGATTTGTGTTTGGAGGCATTTACGCCTCGGGATTGTGATGAATGTGCCTCAATTTTTCGAAAGATTTGGTTTTTTGTTTCTTTGAAAATCAATCGAAAGAACGGAGTCGCCACGCCATTTTTTTTTAAGGGCCAAAACTTTGAAAAATGCCCGAAATGAGAGATTTGGGTTCGGAGGTCACGTTACACGCCGGGAAGAACGTTAGTGTTCACCCGGAATGCCTCGTAAAATGAGTCTTCCAAGCTTAAAAACCATTTGTTTGTGTGTGTGTGTGTGTTCTTTTGGCCAAAATAAGTTCAAACTGAGAAAACTAAAAATTGGGAACTTTTTATAAGACATTAAACAAGTCCCATGATTTTTGGTGTGATTTTAGGGTTGAGTTTTGGTACTCAAAGGACCTTTTGAATATGAAAGTCAATTCTGCCAGAATGAAAAAGGCAGTGGACACTTGATTTTAAAATGGAAAGCTCTGGATGTTGGCTACAAAAAGTATTTATTAGTTAACACCAAATTTCAAGTTCTTCTGTGTCCAAAAAATTAGACAATAGACAGATGTCTTAGAGAAAGGCTACTGGACAGCAACATTCTCAAGAAGGAAAATGTGTTTTAAAGAGGGTTTTGCATCCATGCTTGTCCCCATTTCCTTAGGCTTTGATTAGTAGTCACTAGACACTTTAGTGGTGATATACTATATCAAGCCATCCTTAGGGTACATTAGGACTTGAAGCATTTCATTTGCTTGGAATGGGGAATTTTATCCTTTGAAAGAAAGATTTTGTGTAAGAAAATGATTTTTAGGGTTTTGAAAATATGTTTGCAAGTAAATAAAGACAATTTGAAGAGAATGTTGATCCTTGTAGAGGATCATCCATGGAGATGAACTTCCATGGTGATCCTCTTGGATCTAGGGCAAGGAATGAACAAGTTACATCTTCAAAGTATGAAATGTATGCATGGATGAGAGAAATTTAGGGTAGGGAGAAAGAGATTATACCTATCTTCCCTTGTGTTTGTGTTTGATTTTTGAATTTTGAAAGTGTTTGATGATTTGTGATTTGGGAAGATAATCAAGAGAAAAGAGTGACAATTCTAGGGAATTCTCACTATTTTCTCAAGTATTTTCGCCAGAGGTTTGCTGTGGGTGAATTCTGTTGTTCTTTTTTTTTCTGAGACTGAGGGGCTTTATTTATAGGCACTCTGGGACTTCAATTCTGTCCGCGCGGAGCCTCCTGAAGGAGTGCCTGGTGCATTAAATGCTGCTCCAGGCTTTGGGCAGAAGGAATATTATGTCCCACAAGCATCCGTCATAACCTCAGCTTGCTCATTTCGAAATTTTGACATTTTTGAGATTCTTTTAGTTGTTTAACTCTAAATAGTAATCCCCATTTTACCCTTGCTTGGTTAGAAATGTTAGGAGTTGTTAGAAATGTTAGGGATGTTAGGACTTTCGTTAATTTTCTAACGAAAATACTACCAACTCAAATTGGAGCACTTACTGGGATTTGTGTTTGGATGTGTTTGTGCCTCGAGATTTTTGTTTGTAAACGTTTGAGCCTCGGGATTTGTGTTTGGAATCGTTTGCGCCTCGGGATTTGTGTTTGGAGGCGTTTGCGCCTCGGGATTTGTGTTTGAAGGCTTTTGCGCCTCGAGATTTGTGTTTGGAGGCATTTGTGCCTCGTGATTTGTGTTTAGAGACGCTTAGGGCCAAGAGATTTGTGCTCGGGAGGCGTTGCCAGGCTCGATTTGTGCTCGGGAGGCGCCATGCCGAGGTTTGTGCTCGGGAGGCGCTTGCACCTCGATTTGTACTGAGGCATCTGGCGCCCGGATTTGTGTGTTTAGAGGCGCTTGCACCTCGGGATTTTTTGTTTGAGGCGCTTGCCCGGCTCTGATTTGTGTGTTGAGGCAATTGTGCCCGAGATTTGTGTTTGGAGGCATTTGCGCCTCAAAATTTGTGCCTGGAGGCGCTGCGCCTCGGGTTTCGCTTGAAGGCAGGCCTCGAGATTTGTGTTTAGAGTCATTTATGCCTCGGATTTATGTTTGAGGCATTTCAGGCTCTGGATTTGTGATTGGAGGCATTTGAGCTCTGATTTGTGTTTGAGGCGGGCCTCGGGATTTATGTTCGAGGCTGCCGCGTGCCTTGTGTTAGAGGCGTTTCCACCTCGAGATTTGTGTTTGATGCGCTCGGGAGGCGCTTGAGCCGTCGTGATATTTATTTGAGGCGCGTTCGAGATTTGTGCCGAGGCATTTGCGCCGACTTGCTGGGAGGCATTTGTGCCCGTATTTGTGTGCCAGGAGGCACTTGGCCCGGATTCGGTTTGAGGCGCCAGGATCGTGCTCGAGGCGCTCTGGGACTCAGGTTAGGAGGGGTTTACACTCGGGATTTGTGTTTGGAGGCGCCAGGCCTGAATTTCAGGTTTGGAGGCGCTTTTGCCCGACTATTTGAGGCGTTCGCGCCCGATACGTGCTGAAGGCGTGCTCGAGATTTGTGCTCGGGAGGCGCCTCGGGATTTGTGTTTGGAGTGTTTGCGCCTCGGGGTTTAAACAAAAATCTCGAGGCACAAACACCTCCAAACACAAATCCCGAGGCGCAAACGCCTCCAAACACAAATCTCGAGGCACAAATGCCTCCAAACACAAATCACGACGCGCAAACGCCTCTAAACATAAATCTCGAGGCTCAAACGCCTCCAAACACAAATCCCGATGCGCAAATGCCTCCGAACACAAATCTCGAGGCACAAATGCCTCCAATACACAAATCCCGAGGCGCAAACGCCTATAAACACAAATCCCAAGGCGCAAATGCCTCCAAACACAAATCTCGAGGCACAAATGCCTCCAAACACAAATCCCGAGGCACAAATGCCTCCAAACACAAATCTCGAGGCACAAACGCCCCAAACACAAATCCCGAGGCACAAAGGCCTCCAAAAAAAATCCCGAGGCGCAAACGCCTTCAAACACAAATCCCAAGCCACAAACGCCTCCAAAGCACAAACTTCGAGGCACAAACGCCTTCAAAACACAAATCCTGAGGCACAAATGCCTCCAAACACAAATCCAGAGGTGCAAACGCCTCCTAACACAAAACTCGAGGCGCAAACGCCTCCTAACACAAATCCCAAGGCACAAACGCCTCCAAACACAAATCCCGAGGCTCAAACGCCTCCAATCACAAATCCCTAATCACAAATTCCTCTAACACACAAATCCCGAGGCACAAATGCCTCCTTACACAAATCTCGAGGCGTGAATGCCTCCAAACACAAATCTCGAGGAACATACGCCTTTAAACACAAACCCCGAGCCGCAAACACCTCCAAACACAAAACCCAAACGCCTCCAAACACAAATCCCAAGGCACAATCGCCTCAAACACAAATCACGAGGCACAAACGCCTCCAAACACAAATCCCAAGGCGCAAACGCCTCCAAACACAAACCCCGAGGCGCAAACCCTCCAAACACAAATCCCGAGGCACAAATGCCTCCAAACACAAATCTCGAGGCACAAACGCCTCCAAACACAAATCCCGAGGCGCAAATGCCTCCAAAAAAATCCCGAGGCAAAAACGCCTCTAAACACAAATTCTAAGGCACAAACGCCTCCAAACACAAATCCCGAGGTGCAAACCCCTCCTAACACAAACCCCGAGGCACAAACGCCTCCAAACACAAATCTCAAGGCACAAATGCCTCCAAACACAAATCCCGAGGCGCAAATGCCTCCAAACACAAATCTCGAGGCACAAACGCCTCCAAATAAATATCACGACGCTCAAACGCCTCCAAACGCATCCAAACACAAATTCCGAGGTGGAAACGCCTCCTAACACAAAACCTGAGGCGCAAACGCCTCCAAATATAAATCCCGAGGCACAAACGCCTCCAAACACAAATCCCGAGGCTCAAATGCCTCCAATCACAAATCCCGAGGCACAAACGCCTCCAAACACAAATCCCGAGGCATAAATGATTCTAAACACAAATCTCGAGGCACAAACGCCTTCAAACAGAAACCCCAAGGCACAAACGCCTCCAAACACAAATCCCGAGGTGCAAATGCCTCCAAACACAAATCTCGAGGCACAATTGCCTCCAACACACAAATCCCGAGGCACAAACGCCTCCAAAAAAAAATCCCGAGGTGCAAACGCCTCCAAACACACAAATTCCGAGGCGCAAATGCCGCCAAACACAAATCCCGAGGTGCAAACGCCTCCAAACACAAACCTCGAGGCGCAAACGCCTCCAAACACAAATCCCAAGGCACAAACGCCTCCAAACACAAATCCCGAGGCCTAAACGTCTCTAAACACAAATCACGAGGTACAAATGCCTCCAAACACAAATCCCGAGGCGCAAACGCCTCCAAACATAAATCTCAAGGCAAAAATGCCTCCAAACACAAATCCCGAGGCACAAACGATTCCAAACAAAAATCCCGAGGCACAAACGCTTACAAACAAAAATCTCGAGGCACAAAACCCAAACGCCTCCAAACACAAATCCCGAGGCACAATCGCCTCCTAACACAAATCACGAGGCACAAATGCCTCCAAACACAAATCCCGAGGCGCAAATGCCTCCTAACACAAATACGAGGCACAAATGCCTCCAAACACAAATCCCGAGGCGCAAATGCCTCCTAACACAAATACGAGGCACAAATGCCTCCAAACACAAATCCCGAGGCCTAAACGTCTCTAAACACAAATCACGAGGTACAAATGCCTCCAAACACAAATCCCGAGGCGCAAACGCCTCCAAACATAAATCTCAAGGCAAAAATGCCTCCAAACACAAATCCCGAGGCACAAACGATTCCAAACAAAAATCCAGAGGCACAAACGCTTACAAACAAAAATCTCGAGGCACAAAACCCAAACGCCTCCAAACACAAATCCCGAGGCACAATCGCCTCCTAACACAAATCACGAGGCACAAATGCCTCCAAACACAAATCCCGAGGCGCAAATGCCTCCTAACACAAATACGAGGCACAAATGCCTCCAAACACAAATCCCGAGGCGCAAACGCCTCCAAACATAAATCCCAAGGCACAAATGCCTCCAAACACAAATCCCGAGGCGCAAATGCCTCCTAACACAAATACGAGGCACAAATGCCTCCAAACACAAATCCCGAGGCGCAAACGCCTCCAAACACAAATCTCGAGGCACAAATGCCTCCAAATAAATATCACGACGCTCAAACGCCTCCAAACGCATCCAAACACAAATCTCGAGGTGGAAACGCCTCCTAACACAAAACCTGAATCGCAAACGCCTCCAAACATAAATCCCGAGGCACAAACGCCTCCAAACACAAATCCCGAGGCTCAAATGCCTCCAATCACAAATCCCGAGGCACAAACGCCTCCAAACACAAATCCCGAGGCATAAATGACTCTAAACACAAATCTCGAGGCACAAACGCCTTCAAACACAAACCCCAAGGCGAAAACGCCTCCAAACACAAATCCCGAGGTGCAAATGCCTCCAACACACAAATCCCGAGGCACAAACGCCTCCAAACAAAAATCCCGAGGTGCAAACGCCTCCAAACACACAAATTCCGAGGCGCAAATGCCTCCAAACATAAATCCCGAGGTGTAAACGCCTCCAAACACAAACCTCGAGGCGGAAACGCCTCCATACACAAATCCCAAGGCACAAACGCCTCCAAACACAAATCCCGAGGCGCAAATGCCTCCTAACACAAATACGAGGCACAAATGCCTCCAAACACAAATCCCGAGGCGCAAACGCCTCCAAACACAAATCCCAAGGCACAAATGCCTCCAAATACAAATCCCGAGGCGCAAATGCCTCCTAACACAAATATGAGGCACAAATGCCTCCAAACACAAATCCCGAGGCGCAAACGCCTCCAAACACAAATCTCGAGGCACAAATGCCTCCAAATAAAAATCACGACGCTCAAACGCCTCCAAACGCATCCAAACACAAATCTCGAGGTGGAAACGCCTCCTAACACAAAACCTGAGGCGCAAACGCCTCCAAACATAAATCTCGAGGCACAAACGCCTCCAAACACAAATCCCGAGGCTCAAATGCCTCCAATCACAAATCCCGAGGCACAAACGCCTCCAAACACAAATCCCGAGGCATAAATGACTCTAAACACAAATCTTGAGGCACAAACGCCTTCAAACACAAACCCCAAGGCGCAAACGCGTCCAAACACAAATCCCGAGGTGCAAATGCCTCCAAACACAAATCTCGAGGCACAATTGCCTCCAACACACAAATCCCGAGGCACAAACACCTCCAAACAAAAATCTCGAGGTGCAAACGCCTCCAAACACACAAATTCCGAGGCGCAAATGCCTCCAAACACAAATCCCGAGGTGCAAAAGCCTCCAAACACAAACCTCTATACACAAATCCCAAGGCACAAACGCCTCCAAACACAAATCCCGTGGCCTAAACGTCTCTAAACACAAATCACGAGGCACAAATGCCTCCAAACACAAATCCCGAGGCGCAAATGCCTCCAAACATAAATCCCAAGGCAAAAATGCCTCCAAACACAAATCCCGAGGCGCAAACGATTCCAAACACAAATCCCGAGGCACAAACGCTTACAAACAAAAATCTCGAGGCACAAAACCCAAATGCCTCCAAACACAAATCCCGAGGCACAATCGCCTCCAAACACAATTCACGAGGCACAAACGCCTCCAACACACAAATCCCAAGGCGCAAACGCCTCCAAACACAAACCCCGAGGCGCAAACCCTCCAAACACAAATCCCGAGGCACAAAAGCCTCCAAACACAAATCTCAAGGCACAAACGCCTCCAAACACAAATCCCGAGGCGCAAACGAATCCAAAAAAATCCCGAGGCAAAAACGCCTCCAAACACAAATTCCAAGGCACAAACGCCTCCAAACACAAATCTCGAGGTGCAAACCCCTCCTAACACAAACCCCGAGGCACAAACGCCTCCAAACACAAATCCCAAAGCACAAACGCCTCCAAACACAAATCCCGAGGCACAAATGACTCCTAACACAAATACGAGGCACAAATGCCTCCAAACACAATTCCCGAGGCCCAAACGCCTCCAAACACAAATCTCGAGGCACAAACGCCTCCAAATAAATATCACGACGCCCAAACGCCTCCAAACGCATCCAAACACAAATTTCGAGGTGGAAACGCCTCCTAACACAAAACCTGAGGCGCAAATGCCTCCAAACATAAATCCCGAGGCACAAACGCCTCCAAACACAAATCTCGAGGCTCAAATGCCTCCAGTCACAAATCCCGAGGCACAAACGCCTCAAAACACAAATCCCGAGGCATAAATGACTCTAAACACAAATCTCGAGGCACAAACGCCTTCAAACACAAACCCCAAGGCACAAACGCCTCCAAACACAAATCCCGAGGCGCAAATGCCTCCAAACACAAATCTCGAGGCACAATTGCCTCCAACACACAAATACCGAGGCACAAACGCCTCCAAACAAAAATCCTGAGGTGCAAAGGCCTCCAAACACACAAATTCCGAGGCGCAAATGCCTCCAAACACAAATCCCGAGGTCCAAACGCCTCCAAACATAAACCTCGAGGCGCAAACGCCTCCAAACACAAATCCCAAGGCACAAACGCCTCCAAACACAAATCACGTGGCCTAAACGTCTCTAAACACAAATCACGAGGCACAAATGCCTCCAAACACAAATCCCGAGGCGCAAACGCCTTCAAACACAAATCTCGAGGCGCAAATGCCTTCAAACACAAATCCCGAGGCGCAAACGATTCCAAACACAAATCTCGAGGCACAAAAGCTTACAAACAAAAATCTCGAGGCAAAAACACCTCCAAACACAAATCCCGAGGCGCAAACGCCTCCAAACACAAATCTCGAGGCACAAATGCCTCCAAACACAAATCACGACGCGCAAACGCCTCCAAACACAAATCGCGAGGCTCAAACGCCTCCAAACACAAATCCCGAGGCGCAAATGCCTCCAAACACAAATCTCGAGGCACAAATGCCTCCAATACACAAATCTCGAGGCGCAAATGCCTATAAACACAAATCCCGAGGCGCAAATGCCTCCAAACCCAAATCTCGAGGCACAAATGCCTCCAAACACAAATCATGAGGCACAAATGCCTCCAAACACAAATCTCGAGGCACAAATGCCCCAAACACAAATCCCGAGGCACAAACGCCTCCAAAAAAAATCCCGAGGCGCAAACGCCTCCAAACACAAATCCCAAGCCACAAACGCCTCCAAAGCACAAACCCCGAGGCACAAACGCCTCCAAAACACAAATCCCGAGGCACAAACGCCTCCAAACACAAATCCAGAGGTGCAAACGCCTCCTAACACAAAACTCGAGACGCAAACGCCTCCAAACACAAATCCCGAGGCTCAAACGCCTCCAATCACAAATCCCTAGGCACAAATTCCTCTAACACACAAATCCCGAGGCACAAATGCCTCCTTACACAAATCTCGAGGCGTGAATGCCTCCAAACACAAATCTCGAGGAACATACGCCTTTAAACACAAACCCCGAGCCGCAAACACCTCCAAACACAAAACCCAAACGCCTCCAAACACAAATCCCGAGGCACAATCGCCTCCAAACACAAATCACGAGGCACAAACGCCTCCAAACACAAATCCCAAGGCGCAAACACCTCTAAACACAAACCCCGAGGCGCAAACCCTCCAAACACAAATCCCGAGGCACATATGCCTCCAAACACAAATCTCGAGGCACAAACGCCTCCAAACACAAATCCCGAGGCGCAAATGCCTCCAAAAAAATCCCGAGGCAAAAACGCCTCCAAACACAAATTCTAAGGCACAAACGCCTCCAAACACAAATCTCGAGGTGCAAACCCCTCCTAACACAAACCCCGAGGCACAAACGCCTCCAAACACAAATCTCAAGGCACAAATGCCTCCAAACACAAATCCCGAGGCGCAAATGCCTCCTAACACAAATACGAGGCAGAAATGCCTCCAAACACAAATTCCGAGGCGCAAATGCCTCCAAACACAAATCTCGAGGCACAAATGCCTCCAAATAAATATCACGACGCTCAAACGCCTCCAAACGCATCCAAACACAAATCCCGAGGTGAAAATGCCTCCTAACACAAAACCTGAGGCGTAAACGCCTCCAAACATAAATCCCGAGGCACAAACGCCTCCAAACACAAATCCCGAGGCATAAACGCCTCCAAACACAAATCCCAAGGCAAAAACGCCTCCAAACACAAATCCCGAGGCGCAAACGATTCCAAACAAAAATCCCGAGGCACAAACGCTTACAAACAAAAATCTCGAGGCACAAAACCCAAACGCCTCCAAACACAAATCCCGAGGCACAATCGCCTCCAAACACAAATCACGAGGCACAAACGCCTCCAAACACAAATCCCAAGGCGCAAACGCCTCTAAACACAAACCCCGAGGCGCAAACCCTTCAAACACAAATCCCGAGGCACAAAAGCCTCCAAACACAAATCTCAAGGCACAAACGCCTCCAAACACAAATCCCGAGGCGCAAACGACTCCAAAAAAATCCCGAGGCAAAAACGCCTCCAAACACAAATTCCAAGGCACAAACGCCTCCAAACACAAATCCCGAGGTACAAACCCCTCCTAACACAAACCCCGAGGCACAAACGCCTCCAAACACAAATCCCAAGGCACAAACGCCTCCAAACACAAATCCCGAGGCACAAATGCCTCCTAACACAAATACGAGGCACAAATGCCTCCAAACACAATCTCGAGGCGCAAACGCCTCCAAACACAAATCTCGAGGCACAAACGCCTCCAAATAAATATCACGACGCTCAAACGCCTCCAAACGCATCCAAACACAAATTCCGAGGTGGAAACGCCTCCTAACACAAAACCTGAGGCGCAAACGCCTCCAAACATAAATCCCGAGGCACAAACGCCTCCAAACATAAATCCCGAGGCTCAAATGCCTCCAATCACAAATCCCGAGGCACAAATGCCTCCAAACACAAATCCCGAGGCATAAATGACTCTAAACACAAAACTCGAGGCACAAACGCCTTCAAACACAAACCCCAAGGCGCAAACACCTCCAAACACAAATCCCGAGGTGCAAATGCCTCCAAACACAAATCTCGAGGCACAATTGCCTCCAACACACAAATCCCGAGGCACAAACGCCTACAAACATAAAAACCCGAGGTGCAAACGCCTCCAAATACACAAATCCCGAGGCGTGAATGCCTCCAAACACAAATCCCGAGGTGCAAACACCTCCAAACACAAACCTCGAGGCGCAAACGCCTCCAAACACAAATCCCAAGGCACAAACGCCTCCAAACACAAATCCCGTGGCCTAAACGTCTCTAAACACAAATCACGAGGCACAAATGCCTCCAAACACAAATCCCGAGGCACAAACGCCTTCAAACACAAATCCCGAGGCGCAAACGCCTCCAAATACAAATCTCGAGGCGCAAACGATTCCAAACACAAATCCCGAGGCACAAACGCTTACAAACAAAAATCTCGAGGCACAAAACCCAAACGCCTCCAAACACAAATACCGAGGCACAATCGCCTCCTAACACAAATCACGAGGCACAATGCCTCCAAACACAAATCTCGAGGCGCAAACGCCTCCAAACACAAATCCCAAGGCACAAATGCCTCCAAACACAAATCCCGAGGTGCAAATGCCTCCTAACACAAATACGAGGCACAAATGCCTCCAAACTCAAAACCCGAGGCGCAAACGCCTCCAAACACAAATCTCGAGGCACAAATGCCTCCAAATAAATATCACGACGCTCAAACGCCTCCAAATGCATCCAAACACAAATCTCGAGGTGGAAATGCCTCCTAACACAAAACCTGAGGCGCAAACGCCTCCAAACATAAATCCCGAGGCACCAACGCCTCCAAACACAAATCCCGAGGCTCAAATGCCTCCAATCACAAATCCCGAGGCACAAACGCCTCCAAACACAAATCCCGAGGCATAAATGACTCTAAACACAAATCTCCAGGCACAAATGCCATCAAACACAAACCCCAAGGCGCAAACGCCTCCAAACACAAAACCCGAGGTGCAAATGCCTCCAAATACAAATCTCGAGGCACAATTGCCTCCAACACACAAATCCTGAGGCACAAATGCCTCCAAACAAAAATCCCGAGGTGCAAACGCCTCCAAACACACAAATTCCGAGGCGCAAATGCCTCCAAACACAAATCCCAAGGTGCAAACGCCTCCAAACACAAATCCCGAGGCGCAAACGCCTCCAAACATAAATCCCAAGGCAAAAACGCCTCCAAACACAAATCCCAAGGTGCAAACGATTCCAAACAAAAATCCTGAGGCACAAACGCTTACAAACAAAAATCTCGAGGCACAAAACCCAAACGCCTGCAAACACAAATCCCGAGGCACAATCGCCTCCAAACACAAATCACGAGGCACAAACGCCTCCAAACACAAATCCCAAGGCGCAAACGCCTCTAAACACAAACCCCAAGGCACAAACCCTCCAAACACAAATCCCGAGGCACAAAAGCCTCCAAACACAAATCTCAAGGCACAAACGCCTCCAAACACAAATCCCGAGGCACAAACGACTCCAAAAAAATCCCGAGGCAAAAATGCCTCCAAACACAAATTCCAAGGCACAAACACCTCCAAACACAAATCCCGAGGTACAAACCCCTCCTAACACAAACCCCGAGGCACAAACGCCTCCAAACACAAATCCCAAGGCACAAACGCCTCCAAACACAAATCCCGAGGCACAAATGCCTCGTAACACAAATACGAGGCACAAATGCCTCCAAACACAAATCTCGAGGCGCAAATGCCTCCAAACACAAATCTCGAGGCACAAACGCCTCCAAATAAATATCACGACGCTCAAACGCCTCCAAACGCATCCAAACACAAATTCCGAGGTGGAAACGCCTCCTAACACAAAACCTGAGGCGCAAATGCCTCCAAACATAAATCCCGAGGCACAAACGCCTCCAAACACAAATCCCGAGGCTCAAATGCCTCCAGTCACAAATCCCGAGGCACAAACGCCTCCAAACACAAATCTCGAGGCATAAATGACTCTAAACACAAATCTCGAGGCACAAACGCCTTCAAACACAAACCCCAAGGCGCAAACGCCTCCAAACACAAATCCCAAGGCGCAAATGCCTCCAAACACAAATCTCGAGGCACAATTGCCTCCAACACACAAATCCCGAGGCACAAACGCCTCCAAACAAAAATCCCGAAGTGCAAACGCCTCCAAACACACAAATCCCGAGGCGCGAATGCCTCCAAACACAAATCCCGAGGTGCAAACACCTCCAAACACAAACCTCGAGGCGCAAACGCCTCCAAACACAAATCCCAAGGCACAAACGCCTCCAAGGGAGGAGCCTTCCTGGGATAAAAAGGGACAAAAGGACCTTTTGGGAATTTTCAAGAAATTGGAAAAGCACATATGGTCCGTACGGACCTCTTTGCTGTCATAATTACTGAATCCCCTTAAAGTCCACAATATTCCCTCAAATCCCGGAGAAAATGATTACCCTCATGCATGGTTGGTCCGTACGGACCTCTTTGCATGTTGAGGTGGTCCGTACAGACCTCTTTGCACAGGGGACATCATCATTCCAGAATATTCACCATCATCACAGATTCCCTCAAATCGAGGAAAACCAAAATCCTGGATTACCTAGAAATAGAGGGCTCCCCCTCCTCATTTTCACACACCTCCCACTTCTTTCTTCCTCCCTAAGCCTTCTGGCTCCCCCTCTAAGTCCTTTCGAGGCACTCCCGACCCCTTTTGGATCCTTCTGAGGCCTTCCGAGCCCCCTCGAGGTGCTCCGAAGCCTCTCCGAGCGCTCCCGAGATGCTCCCGCGCTGCCCCGAGGCACTCTCGAGGTACTCTGAGGCCCCTCGTGGTACTCCCAGGCCTTGCCTGGTCTTTCCCACGGTGTCCCGACTCTTTCCGAGTCAAACCGGCGATCCCAAACCTTGCCGAACCTCTGCCCGAGTGATCCCTGCGATTCCAACGCACGCCGAACCTCTGCCCGAGTGATCCCTGCGATCCCCACGCACGCCGAACCACTGCCCGAACGCAGCCTGCAATCTCAACTCACGGCGAAACTCTGTCCGCAGACAACCGGCCCCTCCCGAGGCAATCCCGGTCCATCCCGGAGCATCATTCCATCCTCAAACACTATTCCTCAGCGGAAGACAGACACGAACCACCATTGGTAAGGTTTCCTTCCTATCCTATTTCAATACATTTCAATACATAGCATACAATGTAGACATCCGATACAGCATGCATTTTTAAAAAGCACACACACACACACACAACATTTTAAAGGATATTAGGGGTATCCGAAAGACTCGTTTTTACGAGGCGACTCGGGTGAGCTCTAATATTCTAATATTCTCTTCCCGAGGAGTCATCTGACCTCCGAACTCAAAATCTCATCACACAAAAACAGTTTAAGATTATCTTTAAACTGATGCCCTTTTTCAATGTTTTGGGCTTAATAAAAACGGCGTGGCGACTCTACAAAATGCGAAAACAAACGGCGAGACCATCGCTCCAACGCGCGAAAGCGAAATGATGCCAGATGCCGGGGCCGCGAGGCCTAATCGAATCCGGGTAATTTCAGTTGGCGACTCCGCTGGGGAATTTTTGTTTTAAAATCTTTTTAAACAAAAACAAAAGATTTTTAAATGATGATGAGGGTCAAACTTTCATTTTTACCCCTTCCTTTAACTGTTGTGTGTGTGTGCACGTGCTTCGTTTTTATTTAAAAAAAAAAAATGCATCATTATACATCTGTGCATACATTTAAAATTCTTCAAAAACTTCTGTTTTACTCAGAAAAAGAATTTTAGAGACCGCACACTACGCGCACTGCTGCCTCGGTTGCACCGCACACTACTCACACTGCTGTCTCGGTTACACCGCACACTACAACCCTTAACCCGGAGTGGTCTTAGATGCAGTTCGTTTGGCCTTCCTACGCCTCTCGGACGCGCACGGGATCATTCCAAACATCCCATCCTAGCCAAGCGTCAACCCTGCACGTTTGAGTCTTGAGTCACACTCTGTCCAGACTCGGTTGGTTTTTTACCCAGTCCGTGTCATACAGCCTGGATACATATACCATGCCGGCCATTTTCTGAGTCAAAGCTCGGAGCTCAAGATCCCTTGCGCAAGCAAAGCGATGAAAGGTCATGCTAAAATCTTGACCTGATCTTGATTTCCGAAGCTACACCCATACGATGTTCCGTCCCAGATATATATCCATGCCCACATGACACCATGTCATCAAGCCTTTGATACGTCAGCCATGACGATATGACCCAGCCAATGCCTAACGTCACAGATCCCTTGCGCAAGCAAGGTAAAGAGAGGTCATGCCGAACTCTTGACCTGATCTTGACTCAGTGGCGGGCTCGGTTCACTATTCACATGGCTAACGCATCAAAACGAACATGACAGGCTCGGTCCTTAGGTTCGATTTTTCTTTTAGGCCGGTGGAAACCGCTTGCCCTATAGGACCCTCGCCCGGGGCTGTCCACCCCGGGACGTCGAAATACAGGTGCAAAACGAGGGGCTTATAGCCGCACAGATGGTCTCCACTGACCCAGGATCTAGCATAGTTGCGAAAAAGAAGAGCAATCTTTTCCAACCTACCTAGGACTCTGAGAAAACATGTTTTAAGTAAATTAAAACAACAAAAAAAAATAATAAAAATATAAAAGAAGCGGAAACCGCATGCCACGTGAGCTTTCCCCCTTTTATCCCGAGAGGCCATTCCCGTGTCTAAATCTTACCTGTCACCCCCTCCAGCTAACAGAGAGTGGTCGAGAGTACCCGGAAACCCGTCTCCCAGTATCTAGGCAGCAAGGTCCTACCTCCTTCCCAGCTCTGTCACCAGGACAGTCCGTCAAATCCTCATGGCCAAATCAGCGGATAACAACGATGAGAACGGGACCTTACCCCCAAGAAACTTCCCAACATTGGAAGAAGTTTGGCAGGTCCTCATGGCTATTGAGAAACGCCAAGGTGAGCAACAAGCCTGGATCGAAGGTGCCATTCAACACTTCGGAACATTAGCCACCCAAATACCTGGGGCTTCCCAAGTCACCCCTGCTCCTGCAGTGGCTAACATATCTCATTGTCTTCCAGAAGTCAACCTGTTGCCCTCGTACGAACCATGCAGTTATGACATAAGGCCACAGGACCCTCCGGGGGAAAACCTGCCCATTCAACCTCCTGAAATCCCGATACCACCGCCGAACAACGAACACATCTGGTGGGACGTCTGTGATTGCAGTGCTTGCCTGGAAATGGAATTCCAGGATGCAATGAACGAGGGTCGTCCTCGAAGAAAGAAGAAGCTCTCTTCTCAACAAAAACTGAAGAAGAGGTATTAATCCGGTGATCCTGCAGTCGGAACCCTGGGAGAACCCTCAGGAAAATTTGACTACTACGTCATCTACTCCAGCAAGTCTCCCCAGCCTAGCCCTGCACAAGGCCACAACAACATCTGCTCCATGATCAGCTGGGACGAGCTCCGCATCGCCACCGGAGGCCCGAAGGTCCAGATACCTCAACCCCTGTCTTGGGAAGATCTCAAAGCCACTATGGATGTCCCCACAAAAGCAATGACGGTGAACGAATTGAAATGCGCAGTTTGGCCCTACGCCAACCAAGGTCCTCCCATTACAGAGAAAGGAGAGGCAAGCAAAGCAGTAAAGCCAGAGGTGAACGTTCTGACACGTTCTGGTCAAATCCCAGTAAATCCTCCACGAGCAGACAAAAGGCCAGCCATACCTGAGCTACGAACTGAAAAGGGGCCCTATGCCAAAGAAGCTGAAACCCTGGACCCAAAGGCTGAAGATCCTGTCTTAGCTCAGCTCAAGCGTACTCAGGCTAACATCTCTCTCTGGTCCCTACTCACTTCATCTTACCCGCACAAGCTCAAGTTGGAAGAAAGCCTGGCCCAGACCATGGTTCCCATCACAGTGACACCTGACGAAGCAGTTCAGATGATTGGCAATGTTAACTACAGCAACATCATCACTTTCACAGAGCTCGACCTTCCAAAATTCGGGGCTGACCACAACGAACCCCTTTGCATAACAGTTCAACTGGACGAGCGCCGTCTCCCTCGGGTCTTGGTAGATGGGGGATCATCAATGAACGTCCTTCCAGCCAAAATGATGGACTTGCTAGGGATCAAAGCAACTGATCTAAAGCCCTCAACTCAGGCAATCAAGGCATACGACTCAACGTCCCGCCCAGTCTTGGGAATAGCCACCTTAAACCTTTGGTTCGGAAAACAAATGGTCCCGACAGACTTCCAAGTCATCGACATCCCAATCACCTTCACTGCCATTTTGGGACGCCCTTGGCTACATCAGATCAATGGGGTGGCATCCACTCTCCATCAATGCGTAAAGTTCATCCAAGGAACAGATCTCACAATCATCTACGGTGATAGCATAGTCACTGAAAGGACCGACACCAACGGCGTACCGGTTTTAGAGATAAAACATGATGATGACGGCATGATGCTCACAGGATTCACCATCGAAAGCCCAAAGGCCCAGGTATGCCACATAGACTTGCCTTTGATTTGGGACAAGATTCCTCCCCCGATGAAAATGATGAAGCACATGAACTACATCCCGAGGCTCAGTTTGGGAAAACGCCATCAGGGCACCCTCCAAATCATCAATTTCAAAGAACAGAATACCCTGCACGGCCTGGGATACATTCCTACTCCCGAACACATCGCGGAAGACAAGCAAGCTGCACGGAAACGCTCCACAAATAACAAAAGAGGCTTGCACGCAACCTCTGATCTTCGCCCTTACAGCTTCGACATGACCAAGTACTTCATAAAAAAGGATAACAACTTGAAAGAAGATCCAGGAAAGGGAACAAAGTTGATCAACGCCAAACAAAGCAGGCCGACAACCATGGACAAGTTCCAACAGAACATTGCAAGATTCAGAGGCCTCAAGGCAAATCCCGTCCGAAGAGCATTTCTCGACGAACCAACTCTGCCGGGACCCACGACCACCACAATTCACAACGAATTTTGGTTCGGAAAAACTCCCTCTTTGGCAGAAGAACTCGAAAAACTCTCTGTCAACACCTATGTCTTCAACAAGCAAGACGAATCTGCATTCGAGCTAGCAATGCCCAAGACAAGAGCAAAAGACTCCGCGGACGACGCCTGGAACGAGCCACTGCTCCACTTGCTCTTCAAAGAAGAAATCGAGATGCCAGATCTAATCGATTTTGTTTCTAATAACTCTGTGATAGCCATGATCGGGAACGGCGACACAAAGCCTTTCAAACCCCGCATCCTATCAAGCCCATTGCCACTCAATAACTGGGCCACCTTCTCCGGACCCTCCGCCAGCAAAAAGGACATGATCGAACGACTTGGTCTGACCCCTCGAGTCTTAGAGTCCAGTGTCATCACTCATACTGAGTCCATTGTCTTTGAATTTGAGTCTCTCGAGTCATCTGATGGCCTCATGCCAGAAGATTACGAACTCATTGCCAATAATGTATTCCCGTATGCTCTTAATGAATGCTTCGATCTTTCCGAGTATCCTCTCATTGCATCTTTAACAACTGATAAATTAACTAACACACAAACAGTTAATAACGATTCACTTGATAAAGAAGCAGACACATTAAACGAACAATACATTAAGCACATCTTTAAGCATGTTGTCAAACGAGAGAAAAACCGGGCCCAAGCTGCCGAGGAGGTTTTAATCAAAGTGAATTTGGGAACTGCTGAAGAGCCAAAAGAGACGCAAATCGGAAGTTTCTTCACCGGCCCAGAGCAAGACGCATTGATTGCACTGCTCAAAGAATTCGTGGACGTGTTCGCTTGGTCTTACCGGGACATGCCTGGATTAGATCCAAACATTGTAGAACATCGGATTCCCTTGAATCCCGAGGCTAAGCCCATCAAGCAAAAGCTACGCCGAATCAAGCCAGAATGGTCTTTACAAGTCAAGGAAGAGATCGAGAAGATGCTTCGCGTCGGCTTCATCAGGGTGATCGAGTACCCCACATGGCTCTCCAATATAGTCACGGTCACCAAGGCCAACGGAAAAGTGCGCTGCTGCGTGGACTTCCGAGATCTTAACAAAGCAAGTCCCAAGGACGATTTTCCACTACCCAACATCGACATGTTGGTAGACACTACAGCCAATTTCGAAGTCAAGTCCTTCGTGGACGGGTTTGCCGGTTACAATCAAATCAAGATGGCCGAAGAAGATCAAGAAAAGACAGCCTTCACAACCCCCTGGGGAACCTACTGCTACACAGTAATGCCGTTCGGACTAAAGAACGCCGGGACTACCTACCAACGAGCAGCAACCGCCCTCTTCCACGATATGATCCACAAAGAGATCGAAGTATACGTCGATGACATGATCATCCACTCAAAGGGATCGGATGGACAACACCTCACAGACTTGAGAAAGTTCTTCAATCGCCTCCGAAAACACTCAATGAGGCTAAACCATGCCAAATGCACATTTGGGGTTAGTCGAGGCAAGGTCTTGGGATACATGGTCACCGAGAGAGGCATCGAGGTGGATCCTCAAAAGATCAAGGCCATCATCGAAATGAGACCACCGCAAACTCAAACAGAGGTGAAAAGCTTCATGGGCCGCCTACAGTATATCAGCCGCTTCGTCAACCAATTGACCTCCATGTGCGAGCCAATCTTCAAGCTAATGAAGAAAAACGCCGACATCGAATGGAACTCAGAATGCTAAGATGCCTATGAAAAAATAAAAGCATACCTTGTGAGCCCTCCGATTCTCTGTCCTCCCCACGAGGAAAAGCCACTGTTGCTATACCTAACTGTGACCGACACCGCAGTCGGAGCCATGCTCTGTCAAGAAAAGAAAGAGTCACGAGTCGAAAACGCCATCTACTTCGTCAGTCGAAAGTTTCAAGGCAGCGAACTCAATTACTCAGCCCTCGAGAAGACCTGCGCAGCTTTGGTTTGGGTTGTCGGAAAACTACGGCATTACATGCAGTCGCACACGGTACACTTGGTTTCCAAAATGGATCCAGTCAAATACCTCTTCGACAAACCATCTCTGTCAATGAGGCTCGCCAAATGGTCTTTCTTCCTAGCAGAGTTTGACATCAAATACGTGAACCAAAAGTCAATCAAAGGACGGGTAATGGCTGAACAACTAGCTGACTTCCCAACCGACGAAGCTCGAGGCCCAGAACCGCAATTCCCAGACGAGGGAATCTTCGCAATCGAAAGCGAAAATCGATGGCAACTGTTCTTCGATGGAGCAGCCAACAAGAAAGGAAACGGCATCGGTATGCTCTTGGTAGATCCCAAGGACGAGCACACCCCAATCGCCATCAAGCTCAATTTCGAGGTAACCAACAACGCCGCCGAATATGAAGCCTGCGCCGCCGGACTACAGGCCGCACTCGAAAGGAATGTCCAGAAACTCGAGGTTTATGGGGACTCAGCCCTGATCATCAACCAAGTTTCCAACAAATGGAAAACCATAGACCCAGGCTTGCAAAAATACCACGCCTGCATGGAAGACCTCATCACACAGTTCGAAGAGGTCACCTTCCACTACCTGCCAAGAGACCGAAACAGGTTTGCTGACGCCTTAGCCACTGTTGGTCCCAAAGGTGCAACAAGAGTATGAAAACAGCTAGAGGGGGGGGGGGTGAATAGCTGTATAAAAAATTTCTACTCTTTTTGAAAATTCAACCTTGGCTTACTTGGGCTGAAAGTGTGGTCAAGTAAAAACCAACTTTCAAGCTTAGTAAAATGCACAGCGGAAGTTTTCTAAGTGCAAAACTTAGTATTGAAAAATAGTGTGGTCGACCGCAAAAGTGAAAGTGTGGTCGACCGCAAAGTTGAAAATGGCTTAGGCAGATTTGTACTATAAACACAATTCAATATGAAGTTGGATGCAAGTGAAGATCAAACACAAGAAACAATATGAAAACTTATGAACTTGAAATGTAAAGTGCAGAAAGTAAATGACACGATATTTGGAGAGGTTCAATCGTTAAAGATCTACGTCCTCTACCAAGATGGTTAGTCTTGGATTTTCTAAGGGAGATAGTATATTTGATTTGAGTAGCTGTTACAAGGAATACAAAGTGAGAATCAAACAATCTCAAATCTAACTATCTTTTTCTATGAAGCAAATCCTAGACAATAACCAGTGTATGTGTGTGTGTGCAAGATTCAAGAGCTCTTTATAATATGAAGAGAGAGCTTAATGAATCTAGAGTGGTTACAAGGCTTGAGAGATTTCTGGGTAAGTGATATTCTTGAAAGCTTTGAAGATGAAGAAGTGTTTGAAGATTCAAAGGATTCTGGAGATTTTGAGCTTCAACACTTCTTGATGATTATAACGACGTCTCCAGTAAATCTCTGGCTCTCTAGCTATCTGGCACTCTTGTATGTGTTCGTGTCTGTATCTATATATCTTCAGGCTTGATCATAAGGTCTATTTATAGCCTTGGGATGAAGATAGCCGTTGGAGTTTCGTGTTGAGCAAGCTTCAAGGACAATGTGCTGTTGATGTATAATTGGAGCACGTGTCCTTTTTGTCTCCATGTTGCAGAGTTAGTGGCCCGTTGGAATTTCGTGTTGAGCAAGCTTCAAGGACAATGTGATGTTGACGTCTAATTGGAGCACGTGTCCTTTTTGTCCCTTCATTGCAGAGTTAGTGGCAAGGTGGTGTACTGGCGTGTCCTTTGTACGAAATAACCCAGCTGTCACCAATTTGAATTTTGAAGCAAATTCTGCAACGGTAAAATTCTTTTAGTTAACTCTGAGTTGTGATCAGAGTTAAATTCTCAATCTTCAATTTGATGATGTGCGGTCCGGCAAGCCATGCGGTCTGGAATGTAATGCGGTCAAAAATAATGCTTTGATTTAAAACAATACTTTTGTGGGCAATTGATTCCTTGCGGTCAATAAATGGCATTTGCGGTCAATACATTGTTTGAAGCCAAAACCATGGCTTGCGGTCAACAGAGGCATTTCCTATGCGGTCCAAAAAATATTTTGAGGTCTATTCATTGCTTTGTGGCCCAATATATTGCTTTGTGGCCCAATACATTGCTTGAGGTCAACAAAGTCCATTTCTTAAGGCCAAAGCTGATTTCTTACGGTCCAAAGTAATTCTTGAGATCAATACTTCCTTGTGCTCAAAATAATTTCTTGTGGCCAACTGAGTTTGTTCCATGCGGTCAAAGGAGTTCTATGTGGTCAATACTTTCTTGTGCTCAAAACAATTCCATGTGCTTCAACATTTTTCATGCGGTCAAATGAATTTTTGATCCCAAAAATATTCTATGCGGTCAACCGCATTTTTGTTTTGTGGTCATTACCTTTTTGAGCCCAAAGAATTCTTGCGGTCAAACTGAGTTTTTTGAGGCCAAATCTTATGTCTCGTGAACAATAGAGTAATTCCATGTGGACAAGATGATTAAAGTGACCATGTGATTAAAGTTTCAACTTGACCAACTTAGGCAATATTGATTTTTGATTTTGCCTATCTTTTAATGAGCCATCTTTTTCAAGCCTAAATAACTAAACTATAAAAATGGACTTAACTAAAATTGAAGTTGTAAAACTTCATACATAATATTCTATAGTCCATATAAAATAAAAATAAATTAGGTGATGGTATCAATCAAATCAAGTAATAGGAGGGGTTTATAATAAACATACCCAACAATCTCCCCCTATTTGATTGAGACCATTACCTACTATGACAAAGGCTAATTCATTGTACTTGGTAAAAACATGTCCAAATAATTTAAGAATGGTAAATCATGTCCCAAGTCAATGCACACACTTAAGCCTAAGTCATAGATTTCTAACTTCCTATAACGATAAAAGAATTTCATATTGGGAAGTAAGAAATAATCATTTAGTGCATTCAATGATGTTAACATGAAGTGCATGAATGCATTTAAACTAAATGTATGAAACATGCATAAGTATGAGATGTGCAAGATAAGCTATATGCATGGATTATAAAATAATGCAATCATTATTCCACAAACAAGTAGTTTGAATGAATAAAGTTTTCAAAAACTATAATGATGCATTTCAGAATTAGAGATTAAAAATTGTAGCTGACGAAATCTTACGAAGTCGGCTTGTGCTTGTCATTCAATGACATGATATTCTTCACAGCCTTTGTTATGTGAATACTTTCTCCCCCTTAATGGTATCAATCAATAGGGAGGGCAGAGAGTTCACTTCCCTTGAACGATTTTAGCATAACTCTTGCAAGGGCATTTTGAGTCAGATCTCTTCTATCAATCACCCAGCCGTGAATGAAGTGGCTTGAATTCTGATGTCTTGAGAGATACGGTTGAACGTGACCTTTAATGAGCCAAATGGTTCACCGTATTGAAGGCTTCTATAAAGCCTAGAAATTATTCAGAGGCTCATGCAGTCCAATCTTATGCACGCGGTCCACTAGAGAATTGATAACACATTTTGGCATACTAAAGGACTAGTGCGGTCGACCGTGCATTGTATAGGCTTGGTGCGGTCGACCGTGAAGAATGGCTGATGTATTGTCACAATATGAGTCTAGAGCTTTGGTAAGAATATCTGCAATTTGATTGTCAGTACCAATATGCTCTAAATGAATGTTACCTTTTTCAACATGATCCTTGAGAAAGTGATATTTGATATCGATGTGTTTGGTTTTAGAGTGCATAACAGGGTTGTTTGATACTGCAATGGCTGATGTATTGTCACAATAGATTGGACAATTTCCTTCATGAATGCCATAGTCAACTAGTTGTTGCTTCATCCACGATATCGACAACAGCGGCTCAGCGACGATGTATTCGGCCTCCGTTGTTGAGACAGACACTGAAGCTTGTTTCTTGTTGGCCTATGTAACAAGTCGATTTCCAAGGAAATGACAAGTTCCACCGGTGCTCTTCACATCGATTGTGCGAGTGCATAATCTGCATCCGAGAAACCTGTAAGATAAAAAGATGGTTCTTTGGAATACCAAAGTCCAAGGTTAATAGTCCCAGATAGATAACGAATAATACGTTTTACAGCAATAAGGTGTGCTTCTCTAGGGTCTGCTTGATAGCGAGCACAAACACAAACACTGAACATGATATCTGGTCTACTAGCAGTTAGATATAGTAAGGAGCCAATCATACCTCTATACAAAGTTTGATCAACTTTCTTACCTTTCAAGTCTTTGTCTAACTTGTTACCTGTAGCCATAGGAGTGTCGTATGCTTTTGCATTTTCAAGTCCAAATTTCTTGATTAAGTCTTTAGTGTATTTTGCTTGGTTAAGGAAGATGCCATCATCACATTGTTTGATTTGGAGCCCAAGGAAGAAAGTGAGTTCTCCCATCATGCTCATCTCAAATTTGCTTTTCATGAGCTTCTCAAAACGCTTACACAAAATTTCATTAGTAGAGCCAAAAATGATATCATCAACATATATTTGAACAAGTAGTGTATGATCATTATATTTGGCAATGAAAAGAGTTGTGTCGATTTTACCTCGTTTGAAGCCCTTTTCTAAAAGAAATTTAGATAGAGTATCATACCATGCTCTTGGAGCTTGTTTGAGTCCATACAAAGCTTTTTGGAGTTTGTAGACATGATCGGGATGTTTGTTGTCTTCAAATCCAGGAGGTTGTGCAACATAGACTGTCTCTTGAAGTTCACCGTTGAGAAATGCGCTCTTTACATCCATTTGATAAAGCTTGAATCTTTTGAAGGAGGCATAAGCTAAGAAAATTCTTATGGCTTCAAGTCTTGCAACGGGAGCGAAGGTTTCGTCGTAATCAATTCCTTCTTCTTGTCTATATCCTTGTGCAACCAACCTTGCTTTGTTTCTTGTTATGCTTCCATTCTCATCCATCTTGTTTCTAAACACCCATTTTGTACCAATTACTCCTTGATCCTTTGGTCTTGGAACTAAAGTCCAAACTTTACATCTTTCGAATTGGTTGAGCTCTTCTTGCATGGCCACAACCCAACTTGAATCTTGGAGTGCTTCATCAACTTTCTTTGGTTCAATTTGAGATATGAATGAAGTGTATTCATCATAGTGAGAACTCCTTGTTTGAACCCCAGAGAACAAATCACCAATGACATTGTTAATTGGGTGATCTCTAACCTCATGAATTTCTGGAGGTAAGTCTGGTTGAGTTGTTTGTTGTTGAAGATCTTCAATAGGTACATCATTTGAGCTATCAAAGTAAGTGAGTTGAGGAATAGGCTCAATGGAATTTATGGGGTCAGATTCAACTGCATCATCTTCTGAATGAACATCTTCAGTAGGAATCTCTGATGTTGGATTTGAAAAATTTGGTGCAGTTGACGTTGATGGATTTTCTTGAGTTGAGTGATTTTCTGATCTAGGTGCATTTTGAGGAGGGTTACCTGTCTCATTAGGCTCAGCAAAATCATCAGCAACATTTGGAGCCAAATGTGGCTCAAGGAGAGAATGTTCATCAAAAGTAACATGAACAGATTCTACTATCTTTAAACTATTTTTATTAAAAACACGAAAAGCTTTAGAATGTTTGGCATACCCAACAAAGATACCTTCATCTGCTTTAGGAGCGAATTTACCTCGATGCTCCTTTCCATTGTATAGAATAAAGCATTTGCATCCAAAAATTTTGAAGAAGGCTATGTTGGGGGTTCTTCCTCTCCAAAGTTCATATGGAGTTTTGTTGTAGGTCTTGTTGATGAGAGATCTATTTTGAGTGAAGCAAGCTGTGTTGGTAGCTTCAAATTTCAAAAGTATTGTGGTAGCTTAGCTTCAGCGAGCATTGTCTTTCCAGCCTCAATCAACGTTCTATTCTTTCTTTCCACAACTCCATTTTGTTGCGGAACTCCAGCAGCAGAGAAGTTATGATCAATACCATGGTCGTCACAGTACTGAGCTACACCGTTATTTTTGAATTCTGTTCCATGATCTGATCTAACACTAACGATGTCATCTTCTTTTTGTGTTTGGAGCTGTCTAAAGAGTGAGGTCAAAATATCATAACAATCATCTTTGGAGATCATCATTTCGACCCAAGTATATCTTGAATAATCATCCACCACAACTAAAGTATATTTATTTCCTCCAATGCTTGCGATGGTGACAGGTCCAAACATATCGATGTGAAGTAGTTGCAAACATCTTGAAGTTGAGGGTACAGTCTTCTTTGGAGAAAGATGTCTTGGGTTGTTTGCCAAGTTGACATGCGGCGCACTTCTTGTCGTGGTGATCGGCTACTTTGGGTAGACCACGAACTAGACTTTCTCTTCCAATCTTAGATAGATACTTGAAGTTCGGATGACTAAGTCTTTTGTGCCACACCAACTATTTTCACTCACACTTTTTGCTACAAAACAAAGATTAGTAAGATTGCAAGCGAGAATTAAAATCGATAATGTAAACATTACTCTTACGAATCCCTTTGAGCAAAGTGACTCGGATGTGCCATCTTTGATAAAGCAATTTGCCGAAGTAAAGTTGCAGTGCAATCCTTTGTCACAAAATTGAGATATGGAGAGAAGATTATGCTTGAGTCCTTTGACTAGAGATACTTCTTTTATAGTTAGATTTCCTTTTCGAATGACTCCATATCCAATCGTCTTTCCTTTGTTGTTATCCCCAAACGTTACTGATGGACCATTTTCTTCACGGACATCTTCCAGCAAGGTGATATCTCCGGTCATGTGTCTTGAACAGCCACTGTCGAGATACCATTCATTTGAATTTGCCTTGGAAGATCCAGCCATGAAGCGAGGACACGAAAAATAAACATTTAAGCACGAGGTCCCCTTTATTCTTTTGGGTCTGGGGTTAGCACCTTTTAACAACCCATACTTGTTTGACCGAAGGCGGATTATGTCTTCGAGCATTAGGTGTGAATCTTAAAAGGCATTCAGCAGCCGAGTGACCATAACCATCACACACATAACAATGATGAAAGCTACACATATCATGTGTTTTTACTAACTCTTTACTTTTCTTAAGAGTTGCATGCGGTTTGGGAGTAGTGATTTTAGCTTTGACAAAGGGAACTGGCTTTGGCTTGACTACGTATTTTCTAGGAGCATTCTTCTTGCTTTTGAAGGCAGGAGGAATGGTCGAAGAAGAAGGGCGGTCGGCCTTGCGGTTACCCGGCCACCACTAATTCCACCGAAGCGGTTGAAGTAGAGATGCGGCCAACTCCATAAGCCATGTTCTCCGAATCATCAATCTCGAGAATCCTTTTCTTTTATCTCGAGAGTCCTTCCTATACTTTGGATAGACATAATTGAAAATTTGTCCTTTACCCTTAGGATTAGCATGCTTCCTCTTAGGAATTTCATTAGTTAGTTTTGAAATCTCCTCATCCTTTTCACTATCGGATGCACACTTCTCTTCTTCACCGGATCCAAAACCTATACCCTCCTTAATTCCATTGGAAATTTGGGAGTCTATAATTTGATCTGAGGTGGATTTTGACTTGTTCCATCTATCAATAATCTTTTGAAGATCGTTGATTTGGGTAACCAGGTCATCATTGCGAAGTTGAAGTGCAGCAACCTTAGTTTCAAGAATGAGGTTTTGATCTACAAGAGGAGTCATACTTTTGATTTGGCCCTTAAGATTTGAAATTTCGGACCTCATCACAGTTTTCTCCGTCTTGAGTTGAGAAATTTCATCGGTTGATAGTGATAGAGCTTTCTTAACATTTTCAAACCTTTGGATCATCACTTGACCTTTTTAAACATCTCTTCTTGATCCATGGGGGAAATCTCCTTAGCCCTTTTTGAAACTTTTGGAGTTGATTTAGCTTTTGAAGATGTTTCATTTTTGGATGGAAAGATGGGGCGAGAAAATGAACAATTTCCAATCTTGGTGCTTGGAGTGAGGTCAAAATTGCTATAGTCCACACTGCTAGCCACAAGCTTGGTTTTCCTTGAAATCACCTCATTCCTCTTTTTGAGCGACTCGACGTGAACTTCATCTTCGAGTCACTAGAAGCATCCTCGGCAATGAGGCGAGATTTACCTCTTCGGTACTCTCATCGCCGTCTTCATCGAATCGCCTCGATCCAAGTTGCAAGTTCTTTAGAATTCTCATCTTCTTCAGAACCATTCCCTTTCGTTGAGAAAACTTCGAAGGGAAAGTTTTCTTTTCAAATACTCATATTTGGGTTGAGGACATTCTGAAGCAAAATGACCTGGCTTTCTACAATTGTAGCAAACAAGGTCACTCCTTTTCTTTGAGTCACTCACCCTTGAAGATGTTGCCGGATATTTGCTTTTTGAAAACGGTTTTGAATTTTTACGAAATTTTCGAAATCGTTTTACAAACATGGCAAAGTCCTCATCATCCATATCGATGAGAGAAGAAGTTGAAATACTAGGATCTCGAGGTAGGCTTTGAGGGTTTCTCCACATGATCAACAACGAGACATAGAAAGTGATTTTCCCTTTCCCTCGACTTCTTCAATATGTTGTAATTTCAACTCATAAACTTTAAGGTTTGCATATAAATTACTAAGAGTCCATGTATTTAATTGTTTTGAATCTTCGAGGGAAGTTGCTTTGTGCATCCATTTGGATCCCAGAGCGTAAAGGAATGTCATGTTAATTTCTTTATCGGTTAGAACTTTACCTAGAGATAAGCAAGCATTTACTACCTCAACATAGCGATCGTAGGTTTGACGTAGAGATTCATTGGGTAGTCTGTTGAAGCCGCTTTGTATCTCCTTTCAATTTCAAATTTCTTGCTTTCCTTGCATTGATCATCACCTTCGAGATAGTTTTCAATAGAGTCCCACATCTCCTTTGCGAGCCTTGCATTTGAGTACCTTCGATAGGTTGAAGTGGGTAATGTTCCGGAAATGATATGTACGGCTTTGCTATCTAATGCAACATACTTTCTTTCTTCGTCGATCCATTCTGTCTTGACTTTTTGACTTCAGGAACTTCGGTATTGGTAGTTGCATCGGTATTGGCTTTCATTGGAACAAAAGGTCCATCGTTGATACAATCAACTAGCCTTTCATCTATTGACTCTAAATGAATTAGCATTCGAGCTTTCCAGATATCGAAGTGATCTTCATCCAACATAGGAATGTGTGAATAGTTAATCGTTGCCATAGCTTTTGAAGTTGCCATGATGAATCGGCACCCAAGCTGTTAAGCTTGAAAAACAGAGAATAGTTTTATAAAGGTGTTTGGCTCTGATACCACTTGTTGGTCCCAAAGGTGCAACAAGAGTATGAAAACAGCTAGAGGGGGGGTGAATAGCTGTATAAAAATTTCTACTCTTTTTGAAAATTCAACCTTGGCTTACTTGGGCTGAAAGTGTGGTCAAGTAAAAACCAACTTTCAAGCTTAGTAAAATGCACAGCGGAAGTTTTCTAAGTGCAAAACTTAGTATTGAAAAATAGTGTGGTCGACCGCAAAAGTGAAAGTGTGGTCGACCGCAAAGTTGAAAATGGCTTAGGCAGATTTGTACTATAAACACAATTCAATATGAAGTTGGATGCAAGTGAAGATCAAACACAAGAAACAATATGAAAACTTATGAACTTGAAATGTAAAGTGCAGAAAGTAAATGACACGATATTTGGAGAGGTTCAATCGTTAAAGATCTACGTCCTCTACCAAGATGGTTAGTCTTGGATTTTCTAAGGGAGATAGTATATTTGATTTGAGTAGTCATTTACAAGGAATACAAAGTGAGAATCAAACAATCTCAAATCTAACTATCTTTTTCTATGAAGCAAATCCTAGACAATAACCAGTGTATGTGTGTGTGTGCAAGATTCAAGAGCTCTTTATAATATGAAGAGAGAGCTTAATGAATCTAGAGTGGTTACAAGGCTTGAGAGATTTCTGGGTAAGTGATATTCTTGAAAGCTTTGAAGATGAAGAAGTGTTTGAAGATTCAAAGGATTCTGGAGATTTTGAGCTTCAACACTTCTTGATGATTATAACGACGTCTCCAGTAAATCTACGGCTCTCTAGCTATCTGGCACTCTTGTATGTGTTCGTGTCTGTATCTATATATCTTCAGGCTTGATCATAAGGTCTATTTATAGCCTTGGGATGAAGATAGCCGTTGGAGTTTCGTGTTGAGCAAGCTTCAAGGACAATGTGCTGTTGATGTATAATTGGAGCACGTGTCCTTTTTGTCTCCATGTTGCAGAGTTAGTGGCCCGTTGGAATTTCGTGTTGAGCAAGCTTCAAGGACAATGTGATGTTGACGTCTAATTGGAGCACGTGTCCTTTTTGTCCCTTCATTGCAGAGTTAGTGGCAAGGTGGTGTACTGGCGTGTCCTTTGTACGAAATAACCCAGCTGTCACCAATTTGAATTTTGAAGCAAATTCTGCAACGGTAAAATTCTTTTAGTTAACTCTGAGTTGTGATCAGAGTTAAATTCTCAATCTTCAATTTGATGATGTGCGGTCCGGCAAGCCATGCGGTCTGGAATGTAATGCGGTCAAAAATAATGCTTTGATTTAAAACAATACTTTTGTGGGCAATTGATTCCTTGCGGTCAATAAATGGCATTTGCGGTCAATACATTGTTTGAAGCCAAAACCATGGCTTGCGGTCAACAGAGGCATTTCCTATGCGGTCCAAAAAATATTTTGAGGTCTATTCATTGCTTTGTGGCCCAATATATTGCTTTGTGGCCCAATACATTGCTTGAGGTCAACAAAGTCCATTTCTTAAGGCCAAAGCTGATTTCTTACGGTCCAAAGTAATTCTTGAGATCAATACTTCCTTGTGCTCAAAATAATTTCTTGTGGCCAACTGAGTTTGTTCCATGCGGTCAAAGGAGTTCTATGTGGTCAATACTTTCTTGTGCTCAAAACAATTCCATGTGCTTCAACATTTTTCATGCGGTCAAATGAATTTTTGATCCCAAAAATATTCTATGCGGTCAACCGCATTTTTGTTTTGTGGTCATTACCTTTTTGAGCCCAAAGAATTCTTGCGGTCAAACTGAGTTTTTTGAGGCCAAATCTTATGTCTCGTGAACAATAGAGTAATTCCATGTGGACAAGATGATTAAAGTGACCATGTGATTAAAGTTTCAACTTGACCAACTTAGGCAATATTGATTTTTGATTTTGCCTATCTTTTAATGAGCCATCTTTTTCAAGCCTAAATAACTAAACTATAAAAATGGACTTAACTAAAATTGAAGTTGTAAAACTTCATACATAATATTCTATAGTCCATATAAAATAAAAATAAATTAGGTGATGGTATCAATCAAATCAAGTAATAGGAGGGGTTTATAATAAACATACCCAACAGCCACCTTGGCTTCACTCGTGGAAATCCCTGAAGGAAAAGCAATCAAACCCTTCAAAGTCGGACGAAAGGAAATTCCCGCCTACTGCTGTGAGATCGAACCAGAACCTAAGCCCGTCAATGAGCCATGGTACAACCAGATCTTCCAATACCTCAAAAACGGGGAAACTGCCTTCATGAACGAGAAAGGTCAACACAGAGAAGGAATTAAAACCAAGAGCATCATGGCCCTAAAACGCCTCGCCTCTCACTTTGTCATCCTTGGGGACATGTTATACAAGAAACGCTACTATGGACCACTCCTACGCTGCATCAGCCAAGAAGAAGCAAGCAAGTTCATGAACGAAGTCCACAATGGGGCTTGCGGTCCCCACATGAACGCCAGAGCCCTGATGCAAATCATTCTCAGGATGGGTTACTACTGGATCTCCATGGAAGCAGACTGCATACACTTCGTCCGAAGCTGCGACAAATGTCAAAGGTTCTCCAACCTTAACCATCTACCTCCTCACGATCTCTACTGCATGACTACACCCTGGCCCTTTGCCATTTGGGGAATTGATGTCATCGGAAAAATCGCTCCGCCAGGCAGCAACGGTCACGAATTCATCCTAGTAGCCATTGACTACTTCACGAAATGGGTCGAAGCCAAGTCCTACAGGGTACTCATCTCCAAGAAGGTCGCGCATTTCCTCAAGGAAAACATCATCTGCCGATACGGCATCCCGAATGAGGTCATATCAGACAACGGCTCACACTTCGAAGGGAATGCGACAGATTGCTGGCCGAATTCAAGATCACACGCCACAAGTCTTCTCCCTACCGGCCACAAACAAATGGCGCCGTAGAAGCAGCAAACAAGACCCTAGAACGGATCATCCGAAAAATGACTACCCGAGGACGAGATTGGCCCGAGAAGCTACACCTTGTACTTTGGGGCTACCGAACATCAGTCAGAACAGCCACGGGAGAAACCCCATTCGCCCTGACATACGGGATGGAAGCAGTCCTTCCCATCGAATTGGAAATTCCCTCACTCCGAGTGCTGCTGGAAAATGACATCAACGAAGTTGAATGGCTCCGAAGCCGACATGACGAGTTAGCTCTGCTAGACGAGCGACGACTAAAGGCCATGGAACACGTCCGAGCCTACCAAAGCAGAATGGCCAGAGCTTTCGACAAGAAAGTCAAGTCCCGAGACATCAGGGAAGGCGACCTTGTACTCAAAGAAAAGCCTCCCACTCGAACCAACCCACTGGGAAAATGGGAACCAACGTGGATCGGCCCTTTCGTGGTTCAAAAGATCTTCTCCGGAGGAGCCATGAAGCTAACAGACCTAGACGGCAATCCCTTCATGAATCCAGTCAACGGAAGCAAGCTCCGCAGATACTTCGCCTAAAGAAGAACAACTGTGCATCTCTTGGCACTCCATGTAGTGTCGAACTACGCAGACCTGAGCCCTCTAGTCCGGGGGAACGTAGGCAACCTTAATTGGTCCGGTCTAAAAATACACAAAAAAGTCAAAAGTTTGAATGTCGATCAAGACCTCCATCAAGCTACACACTTTCCAGGAGCATGCCCCCACCATCACCTTGACCAAGTCAAACAACGGCGGCAACATCAAAAGACATCCGAGGGTCACTCAGCATCAAACGACTGACTCATGTCTGCTTCCAAGCCGGGGGCTTGTCTTCGCCCTCACGCGCTTCGAAAAAAAAGAGCTCGAGCAAGGGCTCACAAAAAAATAAACAAAAGAAGCTCAAGCAGAAGCTACAAAAAAAAATGAGCTCAAGAGTCCGACGCCAACAAAAGGCAAGGAAGCTACGGAGAAGACCATCAAAACAACTTGTCAGGGGATCATTCAACCTCCCAGACACAGAGCCCAAGCAAAAGGGATTACCGTCAGGGCCCAGGCCGCTTCAGTCCACAGATGCAACAAACACCGCCAAGGTTCACAAAATACACAAAAGCGAACAAGAGATCTTGCGTCTCGATAAAGCTTTAAAAGTAAATCACAAATCACTAACGGTTACAACATTTCTTGATGAGTTCAAGCACGGTCTACTCTCAAGTTCACAACATGCTAAAAGACAGCTTAATACATTTAACAAATAATGTGTTTGCAATGCAATGAATGGATACCTAGGAGGTCATTCCGCGCCTTCTGCGTTTGTCCCCTCGCCATTCTTTCCTCTCTTCCCTCGTCCCCGACGAGTCTTCTTTCGTTCCACGTGAACCAACTCTGCGTCTCTCAGTCCAAGATCAGGGGTCCTCCCCGTAGAGTCAAACAATCCAGCAGCTCTCAGGTCTTCATTCGCCCGTGCTTCGGCTCGGATTTCCTCCCTGCGAGTCTGCAAAAGAGGACCTCTCCTCGTCAGTCGGTCAACCCTAGTCTCGTAGTCAAACAAAGTGTCTCCCGTCACATCCAAAGGGTCAGACCAGGCTTCGGCGCTCCTAAGGCAATAGCTACTACGGCACCCGGGTCCCAGAATCGCTACACGCCTGCTCTCCAAAGCCACTTGGGACTGCCCAATACGCTGCTCATACCAGGCCAAGTACTGAGTCGTCAATACGACACTCTCCCGACGCCTAAGGAGCACCACAGGAGGGAAAGCGGAATCCCATACCCTCAGAAAATACAAGAAAGCACCTGGAGCTGCCATACAAAGAGGAACTACCTCCGCAGTAGCAAGGTCATCCCAGCCCAACAAAGGCTCCTACTTCATCCCAAACTGCCGGGAAACAAGCGACGGAATATAGAAGGAGGACCAAGACAAACCTTGAACTCTGGCAACATAGGACCCTTCCTGAAAGGCCCTCCTAGTCTCAATCCCCCAGTGCGGAACCCACCAGCGGATCTGATGCGTACCAAGCTGTGCCATCCATCTCTCCCAAGCGGACTGATCCATGTCCAACACAAGAGGTCGCCGAGCAAATGACCACGGACTAAATGACGTCGGAGCCTCGGGCATGGCCTGAAGTCTCTCTCGCAGCCACAGGGTGAGTAAAGCGGGGCTTCCCCCTCTCATGAACCGATCCCCAGTCGCCAGACGGTCAATACCATGAAGAGTCTCCCCCAGTACCAACGGGACAATATCCTCTCCAGCTCTGCAGTGCCCAACCACATCAAGCAAAGCGCCATCGCAAATGCCAAGGGAGCTGACCATAAAGAGCGTCGCTATCACGCACAAGGCAAATGCATCCCAAGAGACGTCACTCTCATCATCAACCATGAACCGCTCCGGCAGCGTAGAAATGTCAATATGACCCGAATCAAGGATCATGCCCTGTACTTCTTCCAACGAAGATCGAAGAAAGCCTGCCAGCTTCACACTCACGGCAGCACCACCAATCAAAGGAAGCGAGATGGCCTCCACCTCCGGTCCTCCAATCAAAGCCCGAAAATCCTCAAAAGTGGGCACCAGTTCGTTGTAAGAGAAGCAATACACATGCCTCCTAACATCCCAGAACTTCACGGCAGCCCGCAACAACTCCCAATCAGGAACCAACTCCTTAAAAGACCAAATCGAGCAAAGATGAAACCTTACCTCGAAAGCCCGTCTCTGATGTCTCATACGACGTCTCATCCACATTTTCAGCTGATCAAGGAAGCGCGCTTGCCTCTCCTGCGAAAGCCTTGGCAAAATTCGGGGAACGTACGAAGAATACATGACAAAAATGGAGGTTCCTAGAGAAAATGGGGAAGAAAGCTCGAAAATGGCTGCAAATGGGGAATGGGGAAAGTCCAGACACTGGAAAGCATTTATGTCCTCCCAAAAAGCAAGGTTGGTCCGTACGGACCTCTTTGCAATGTAGGTCTGTCCGTACGGACCTCTTTGCAATCAGAACCCATTTCCCCAGCAAACAGTACAACAACCACTGTCCCCAACAGGACCTTGCCCCAAATTGCCCAAACACTGGCCAAAACCATTCCAGGCAAACATACACTATCCACAAACGCACCCTCAGCTCACGTGGCATGCACAAAAAAAAATAAAAAAAATAATAGCAACCATTCCTAGGACAATTCCCGGGAATCAATAAAACGACATTACATCTTAAAATAAAATACTTTTGCCATGCAAATACGAGTGTTTTATTACAGGTACTAATGTCTGTTGCAAAAGAAAAAAAAGAGAGATGATATGGAAAGAGGGAAAGCAAATGAATACTAATCAGACTCCTCAGCATCATCATCCTCGCCAAGATCCTCCAAAGAAAAGTCAGGCATCCCGGTGAACTTGCCCGTCACGTCCTCGTCATCAGAGTACCGAGCTCCCTCCGGAGGCTGCCACTCAAAGTACTCAGAAGGATCAAATCCGGCAAAAGGATCAAAGAAGGAGGGCTCTGACGATCCCTCACCCTGTGCATCCTGCTGAGGGAAGAACTGATAAAAGGGCTGCTGCCTCGGAGCTCCCGAAGACGTCCCGGCATCCATGCTATGCCGCCCCCGCGAAGGTCCCTCCTGCTGCGGCTCCGGCTCGGCTCTCGGTGGAGGAGCATCTATAGAATGCCTCGAAGGCATCGGCTGGTACGCCGGCATACGTCGCGAAGACCGGCAAGACATCTTCGACGCCATCTTCTTCGCAAAGGACCTCATCGCCACATAACGGCGAGACAGCATGTCATAGGCTCTCCCCGGGACCTGCACAAGCAAACAGCCAAAGAAACGCCCACTCAACGGCAATTCAATCACCGGCCGTCAGCGTAAGCCCGGACCTCGCCCACTCAACGGCAATTCAATCACCGGCCGTCAGCGTAAGCCCGGACCTCGCCCACTCAACGGCAATTCAACCACCGACCGTCAGCGTAAGCCCGGACCTCGCCCACTCAACGGAAATTCAACCACCGGCCGTCAGCGTAAGCCCGGACCTCGCCCACTCAACGGCAATTCAACCACCGGCCGTCAGCGTAAGCCCGGACCTCGCCCACTCAACGGCAATTCAACCACCGGCCGTCACCGTAAGCCCGGACCTCGCCCACTCAACGGCAATTCAACCACCGGCCGTCAGCGTAAGCCCGGACCTCGCCCACTCAACGGCAATTCAACCACCGGCCGTCAGCGTAAGACCGGTCCTCGCCCACTCAACGGCAATTCAATCACCGGCCGTCAGCGTAAGCCCGGACCTCGCCCACTCAACGGCAAAACAAACGCAAGAAGGAGCCCGCACCTCCCAGCACAAATATCAAGGCACAAGACGCCTCCAAGACGCTCAATGGCAACTCAAGCACCGGCCCTCTAAACAGGTCCGAAGACACTTTCTCAGCAGAAAAGGCCCCTACAAGGTCACGCATCCCCAGCAGATGAATATCGGCCATCCAAGTAAGCCCGAACTCCTTCCCCAGTAAGTCAAAAAGGGAATCCTTGCAAGCCCCTACAAGGCCACGATAATCCCCAACGGATGAACACCGGCAGTCATCGTAAGTCCAACCTTCTCCCCAACAGCCGCCAGAAGACGATTCAAAGTCCTCCCGCGTGGCACCAACTGCAGCTAGAAGACGATTCAAAGTCCTCACGCATGACATCTACCGCCGCCAGAAGACGATTCAAAGTCCTCCCGCGTGGCACCAACCGCCGCTAGAAGACGATTCAAAGTCCTCCCGCGTGGCACCAACCGCCGCCAGAAGACGATTCAAAGTCCTCCCGCGTGGCACTAAAACCGCAGCCAGAAGATGATTCAAATCCTCGCGCATGGCACAACCGCATTCAGAAGACGATTCAAGTCCTCATCACTACCTCTAGCCCGGAAGGCTTTAAACCACTTAGTCCGGGAGACTGTATAAATCAGCCAAATCACTATCTCTAGCCCGGAAGGCTTTAAACCACTCGGTCTGAAAGACCGTATAAACCTCCCAAATCATTATTCCCGGCCCGGAAGGCCTTAAACCACCCGATTAGGAAAATCGTAAAATTTCCATCCAGGACACCACCACGTCCTCACAATTGACCTCGGCGGTCACCAGATCCCAGGACACCACCACGTCCTTACCATTGACCTCGGCGGTCACACAACACTTCAGGGCACCACCACGCCCGCACTCACAATTTCACGACCTCTGAACTACGACCAGGCTTGATTCCCGCCAGGGATACGTAGGAATCCTATCACAGGGTCCAGCCATCGACCTATACGGTCACCCAGGACATCACCCTGTCCTTATCACTGACCTCGGCGGTCACACGACACTTCAGGGCACCACCACGCCCACATTCACAAACACTCACCCCGCACCCGAACTACGACCAGGCTTGATTCCCGCCAGGGATACGTAGGAATCCTATCACAGGGTCCAGCCTACTGACCTAAACGGTCACACAAAAGGACACCACCACGTCCTCACACTGACCTCCACGGTCACTTCCTCTCCCAGCACGCGATCCAGATTAGGACCCTTATCTTATCGGCGACCCCACTTCTTTCATAAGTGACGTCATCGAGGGGCTTCTGTAAGTACCCCAATCTGGATCACCCCCTTTCAAACACACGGGAAACACCGCAGACTCATCAACGCAGTCTCGAAGACCTCTGGCACTCAAAACCCTCTCAAAACCCTCAGCCAAACCAAGGGAGGAGCCTTCCTGGGATAAAAAGGGACAAAAGGACCTTTTGGGAATTTTCAGGAAATTGGAAAAGCACATATGGTCCGTACGGACCTCTTTGCTGTCATAATTACTGAATCCCCTTAAAGTCCACAATATTCTCTCAAATCCCGGAGAAAATGATTACCCTCATGCATGGTTGGTCCGTACGGACCTCTTTGCATGCTGAGGTGGTCCGTACGGACCTCTTTGCACAGGGGACATCATCATTCCAGAATATTCACCATCATTACAGATTCCCTCAAATCGAGGAAAACCAAAATCCTGGATTACCTAGAAGGTCCGTACGGACCTTCTTGCACCAAATCTGGCACTATAAATAGAGGGCTCCCACTCCTCATTTTCACACACCTCCCACTTCTCTCTTCCTCCCTAAGCCTTCTGGCTCCCCCTCTAAGTCCTTTCGAGGCACTCCCGGCCCCTTTCGGATCCTTCTGAGGCCTTCCGAGCCCCCTCGAGGTGCTCCGAAGCCTCTCCGAGCGCTCCCGAGATGCTCCCGTGCTGCCCCGAGGCACTCTCGAGGTACTTTGAGGCCCCTCGTGGTACTCCGAGGCCTTACCTGGTCTTTCCCACGGTGTCCCGGCTCTTTCCGAGTCAAACCGGTGATCCCAAACCTTGCCGAACCTCTGCCCGAGTGATCCCTGCGATTCCAACGCACGCCGAACCTCTGCCCGAGTGATCCCTGCGATCCCCACGCACGCCGAACCGCTGCCCGAACGCAGCCTGCAATCTCAACTCACGCCGAAACTCTGTCCGCAGACAACCGGCCCCTCCCGAAGCAATCCCGGTCCATCCCGAAGCATCATTCCATCCTCAAACACTATTCCTCAGCGGAAGACAGACACGAACCACCATTGGTAAGGTTTCCTTCCTATCCTATTTCAATACATTTCAATACATAGCATACAATGTAGACATCCGATACAGCATGCATTTTTAAAAAGCACACACACACACACACAACATTTTAAAGGATATTAGGGGTATCCGAAAGACTCGTTTTTACGAGGCGACTCGGGTGAGCTCTAATATTCTAATATTCTCTTCCCGAGGAGTCATCTGACCTCCGAACTCAAAATCTCATCACACAAAAATAGTTTAAGATTATCTTTAAACTGATGCCCTTTTTCAATGTTTTGGGCTTAATAAAAACGGCGTGGCGACTCTACAAAATGCGAAAACAAATGGCGAGACCATCGCTCCAACGCGCGAAAGCGAAATGATGCCAGATGCCGGGGCCGCGAGGCCTAATCGGATCCGGGTAATTTCAGAGGCGTTTGTGCCTCGGGATTTGTGTTCGGGGCGTTTGTGCCTCGAGATTTGTGTTTGGAGGCATTTGTGCCTCAGGATTTGTGTTTAGGGCGTTTGTGCCTCGAGATTTGTGTTTGGAGGCATTTGCGCCTCGGGATTTGTGTTTATAGGCATTTGTGCCTCGGGGTTTGTGTTTGGAGGCATTTGTGCCTCGAGATTTGTGTGTTGGAGGCATTTGTGCCTCGGAATTTATGTTTGGAGGCGTTTGAGGCTCGGGATTTGTGTTTGGAGGCGTTTGTGCCTCGAGATTTTTGTTTGGAGGCATTTGCTCCTCGAGATTTGTGTTTGGAGGCATTTGTGCCTCGGGATTTGTGTTTGGAGGCGTTTGAGCGTCGTGATTTGTGTTTGGAGGCATTTATACCTCGAGATTTGTGTTTGGAGGCATTTGCGCCTCGGGATTTGTGTTTATAGGCGTTTGCGCCTCGGGGTTTGTGTTTGGAGGCATTTGTGCCTCGAGATTTGTGTGTTGGAGGCATTTGTGCCTCGGAATTTATGTTTGGAGGCGTTTGAGGCTCGGGATTTGTGTTTGGAGGCATTTGTGCCTCGGGATTTTTGTTTGGAGGCGTTTGCTCCTCGAGATTTGTGTTTGGAGGCATTTGTGCCTCGAGATTTGTGTTTGGAGGCGTTTGAGCGTCGTGATTTGTGTTTGGAGGCGTTTGTACCTCGAGATTTGTGTTTGGAGGCGTTTGCGCCTTGGGATCTGTGTTTGGAGGCATTTGTGCCTCGGTATTTGTGTTAGGAGACGTTTGCACCTCAGGATTTGTGTTTGTAGGCGTTTGCGCCTCAGGATTTGTGTTTGGAGGCGGTTGTGCCTCGGTATTTGTGTTAGGAGACGTTTGTGCCTCGAGATTTGTGTTTGGAGGCATTTGTGCCTCGGGATTTGTGTTATGAGGCCTTTGTGCCTCGGGGTTTGTGTTTGGAGGCGTTTGCGCCTCGGGATTTGTGTTTGAAGGCATTTGTGCTCGGGATTTTTGTTTGGAGGCGTTTGCACCTAGGGATTTTTGTTTGGAAGCGTTTGTGCCTCGGGATTTGTGATTTGGAGGCGTTTGTGCCTCGGGATTTGTGTTTGGAGGCATTTGCGCCTCGGGATTTTTGTTTGGAGGCGTTTGCGCCTTGGGGTTTGTGTTTGGAGGCGTTTGTGCCTCGAGATTTATGTTTGGAGGCATTTGTGCCTCGGGATTTGTATTTATAGGCATTTGTGCCTCAGGGTTTGTGTTTGGAGGCATTTGTGCCTCGAGATTTGTGAGTTGGAGGCATTTGTGCCTCGGAATTTGTGTTTGGAGGCGTTTGAGCCTCGGGATTTGTGTTCAGAGGCGTTTATGCCGCTGGATTTGTGTTTGGAGGCGTTTGCTCCTCGGGATTTGTGTTTGGAGGCATTTATGCCTCGGGATTTGTGTTTGGAGGCGTTTGAACGTCGTGATTTGTGTTTGGAGGCGTTTGTACCTCGAGATTTGTGTTTGGAGGCGTTTGCGCCTCGAGATTTATGTTTGGAGGCATTTATGGTTCCGGATTTGTGTTTGGAGGCGTTTGTTCCTCGGTATTTGTGTTTGAAGGCGTTTGCGCCTCGAGATTTGTGTTTGGAGGCATTTGGGTTTTGTGTTTGGAGCCGTTTGCGCTTCGGGGTATGTGTTTGGAGGCGTTTGCAACTTGGGATTTGTGATTGGAGGCATTTGTGCCACGAGAATTGTGTTTGGAGGCGTTTGTGCCTTGGGGTTTGTGTTTGGAGGTGTTTGCACCTCGAGAATTGTGTTTGTAGGCATTTGTGCCTCGGAATTTGTGTTTGGAGGCGTTTGTGCCTCGAGATTTGTGCTTGGAGGCGTTTGCGCCTCGGGATTTGTGTTTGGAGGCGTTTGCGCCGCGGGGTATGTGTTTGGAGGTGTTTGCGCCTCGGGATTTGTGTTTGGAGGCATTTGTGCCTCGTGATTTGTGTTTAGAGACGTTTAGGCCACGGGATTTGTGTTTGGAGGCGTTTGTGCCTCGGATTTGTGTTTGGAGGCGTTTGTGCCTTGGGATTTGTGTTTGGAGGCGTTTGCGCCTCGAGGTTTGTGTTTGGAGGCGTTTGCACCTCGGGATTTGTGTTTGGAGGCGTTTGTGCCTCGGGATTTGTGTGTTGGAGGCATTTGTGCCTCGAGATTTGTGTTTGGAGGCATTTGCGCCTCGGGATTTGTGTTTGGAGGCGTTTGCGCCTCGAGATTTGTGTTTGGAGGCGTTTGCGCGTCGTGATTTGTGTTTGGAGGCATTTGTGCCTCGAGATTTGTGTTTAGAGGCGTTTGCGCCTCGGGATTTGTGTTTGGAGGTGTTTCTGCCTCGAGATTTTTGTTTATAAGCGTTTGTGCCTCGGGATTTGTGTTTGGAATCGTTTGCGCCTCGGGATTTGTGTTTGGAGGCATTTTTGCCATGGGATTTATGTTTGGAGGCGTTTGTGCCTCGTGATTTGTGTTTAGAGACGTTTAGGCCACGGGATTTGTGTTTGGAGGCGTTTGTGCCTTGGTATTTGTGTTTGGAGGCGTTTGCGCCTCGAGGTTTGTGTTTGGAGGCGTTTGCAACTCGGGATTTGTGTTTGGAGGCGTTTGCGCCTCGGGATTTGTGTGTTTGGAGACGTTTGCACCTCAGGATTTTTGTTTGGAGGCATTTGTGCCTCGGGATTTGTGTGTTGGAGGCAATTGTGCCTCGAGATTTGTGTTTCGAGGCATTTGCGCCTCGGGATTTGTGTTTGGAGGCATTTGCGCCTTGGGGTTTGTGTTTGAAGGCGTTTGTGCCTCGAGATTTGTGTTTAGAGTCAATTATGCCTCGGGATTTTGTGTTTGGAGGCGTTTGTGCCTCGGGATTTGTGATTGGAGGCATTTGAGCCTCGGGATTTGTGTTTGGAGGCGTTTGTGCCTCGGGATTTATGTTTGGAGGCGTTTGCGCCT
This sequence comes from Adenophora triphylla var. japonica, assembly GCA_022495995.1. Lineage (NCBI taxonomy): Eukaryota > Viridiplantae > Streptophyta > Magnoliopsida > Asterales > Campanulaceae > Adenophora > Adenophora triphylla. The sequence goes on from JAFEMH010005357.1 coordinate 49,394, forward strand.
CAGGTTTTGTGTTAGGAGGCGTTTTCACCTCGGGATTTGTGTTTGGATGCGTTTGGAGTCGTTTGAGCGTCGTGATATTTATTTGGAGGCGTTTGTGCCTCGAGATTTGTGTTTGGAGGCATTTGCGCCACGAGATTTGTGTTTGGAGGCGTTTGCGCGTCGTGATTTGTGTTTGGAGGCATTTGTGCCTCGAGATTTTTGTTTGTAAGCGTTTGTGCCTCGGGATTTGTGTTTGGAATCGTTTGAGCCTCGAGATTTGTGTTTGGAGGCATTTTTGCCTTGGGATTTATGTTTGGAGGCGTTTGTGCCTCGTGATTTGTGTTTAAAGACGTTTAGGCCACGAGATTTGTGTTTGGAGGCGTTTGTGCCTTGGGATTTGTGTTTGGAGGCATTTGTGCCTCGAGGTTTGTGTTTGGAGGCGTTTGCACCTCGGGATTTGTGTTTGGAGGCGTTTGCGCCTCGGGATTTGTGTGTTTGGAGGCGTTTGCACCTCGGGATTTTTGTTTGGAGGCGTTTGTGCCTCGGGATTTGTGTGTTGGAGGCATTTGCGCCTCGGGATTTGTGTTTGGAGGCATTTGCGCCTTGGGTTTTGTGTTTGAAGGCGTTTGTGCCTCGAGATTTGTGTTTAGAGTCATTTATGCCTCGGGATTTTGTGTTTGGAGGCGTTTGTGCCTCGGGATTTGTGATTGGAGGCATTTGAGCCTCGGGATTTGTGTTTGGAGGCGTTTGTGCCTCGGGATTTATGTTTGGAGGCGTTTGCGCCTCAGGTTTTGTGTTAGGAGGCATTTTCACCTCGGGATTTGTGTTTGGATGCATTTGGAGGCGTTTGAGCGTCGTGATATTTATTTGGAGGCGTTTGTGCCTCGAGATTTGTGTTTGGAGGCATTTTCGCCTCGGGATTTGTGTTTGGAGGCATTTGTGCCTCGTATTTGTGTTAGGAGGCATTTGCGCCTCGGGATTTATGTTTGGAGGCGTTTGTGCCTTGGGATTTGTGTTTGGAGGCGTTTGTGCCTCGTGGTTTGTGTTAGGAGGGGTTTACATCTCGGGATTTGTGTTTGGAGGCGTTTGTGCCTTGGAATTTGTGTTTGGAGGCGTTTGTGCCTCGAGATTTGTGTTTGGAGGCATTTGTGCCTCGAGATTTGTGTTTGGAGGCATTTGTGCCTCGGGATTTGTGTTTATAGGCATTTGCGCCTCGGGGTTTGTGTTTGGAGGCATTTGTGCCTCGAGATTTGTGTGTTGGAGGCATTTGTGCCTCGGAATTTATGTTTGGAGGCGTTTGAGGCTCGGGATTTGTGTTTGGAGGCGTTTGTGCCTCGGGATTTTTGTTTGGAGGCGTTTGCTCCTCGAGATTTGTGTTTGGAGGCATTTGTGCCTCGGGATTTGTGTTTGGAGGCGTTTGAGCATTGTGATTTGTGTTTGGAGGCATTTGTACCTCGAGATTTGTGTTTGGAGGCATTTGCGCCTCGGGATTTGTGTTTATAGGCGTTTGCGCCTCGGGGTTTGTGTTTGGAGGCATTTGTGCCTCGAGATTTGTGTGTTGGAGGCATTTGTGCCTCGGAATTTATGTTTGGAGGCGTTTGAGGCTCGGGATTTGTGTTTGGAGGCATTTGTGCCTCGGGATTTTTGTTTGGAGGCGTTTGCTCCTCGAGATTTGTGTTTGGAGGCATTTGTGCCTCGAGATTTGTGTTTGGAGGCGTTTGAGCGTCGTGATTTGTGTTTGGAGGCGTTTGTACCTCGAGATTTGTGTTTGGAGGCGTTTGCGCCTTGGGATCTGTGTTTGGAGGCATTTGTGCCTCGGTATTTGTGTTAGGAGACGTTTGCACCTCAGGATTTGTGTTTGTAGGCGTTTGCGCCTCAGGATTTGTGTTTGGAGGCGGTTGTGCCTCGGTATTTGTGTTAGGAGACGTTTGTGCCTCGAGATTTGTGTTTGGAGGCATTTGTGCCTCGGGATTTGTGTTATGAGGCCTTTGTGCCTCGGGGTTTGTGTTTGGAGGCGTTTGCGCTTCGGGATTTGTGTTTGAAGGCATTTGTGCTCGGGATTTTTGTTTGGAGGCGTTTGCACCTAGGGATTTTTGTTTGGAAGCGTTTGTGCCTCGAGATTTGTGATTTGGAGGCATTTGTGCCTCGGGATTTGTGTTTGGAGGCATTTCCGCCTCGAGATTTTTGTTTGGAGGCGTTTGCGCCTTGGGGTTTGTGTTTGGAGGCATTTGTGCCTCGAGATTTATGTTTGGAGGCATTTGCGCCTCGGGATTTGTATTTATAGGCGTTTGTGCCTCAGGGTTTGTGTTTGGAGGCATTTGTGCCTCGAGATTTGTGTGTTGGAGGCATTTGTGCCTCAGAATTCGTGTTTGGAGGCGTTTGAGGCTCGGGATTTGTGTTTAGAGGCGTTTATGCCTCTGGATTTGTGTTTGGAGGCGTTTGCTCCTCGGGATTTGTGTTTGGAGGCATTTATGCCTCGGGATTTGTGTTTAGAGGCGTTTGAACGTCGTGATTTGTGTTTGGAGGCGTTTGTACCTCGAGATTTGTGTTTGGAGGCGTTTGCGCCTCGAGATTTATGTTTGGAGGCATTTATGGTTCCGGATTTGTGTTTGGAGGCGTTTGTTCCTCGGTATTTGTGTTTGAAGGCGTTTGCGCCTCGAGATTTGTGTTTGGAGGCATTTGGGTTTTGTGTTTGGAGCCGTTTGCGCTTCGGGGTATGTGTTTGGAGGCGTTTGCAACTTGGGATTTGTGATTGGAGGCATTTGTGCCACGAGAATTGTGTTTGGAGGCGTTTGTGCCTTGGGGTTTGTGTTTGGAGGTGTTTGCACCTCGAGAATTGTGTTTGTAGGCATTTGTGCCTCGGGATTTGTGTATTGGAGGCGTTTGTGCCTCGGGATTTGTGTTTGGAGGTGTTTGCGCCTCGGGATTTGTGTTTGGAGGCATTTGCGCCGCGGGGTATGTGTTTGGAGGTGTTTGTGCCTCGGGATTTGTGTTTGGAGGCATTTGTGCCTCGTGATTTGTGTTTAGAGACGTTTAGGCCACGGGATTTGTGTTTGGAGGTGTTTGTGCCTCGGATTTGTGTTTGGAGGCGTTTGTGCCTTGGGATTTGTGTTTGGAGGCGATTGCGCCTCGAGGTTTGTATTTGGAGGCGTTTGCACCTCGGGATTTTTGTTTGGAGGCGTTTGTACCTCGGGATTTATGTGTTGGAGGCATTTGTGCCTCGAGATTTGTGTTTGGAGGCATTTGCGCATCGGGATTTGTGTTTGGAGGCGATTGCGCCTCGAGATTTGTGTTTGGAGGCGTTTGCGCGTCGTGATTTGTGTTTGGAGGCATTTGTGCCTCGAGATTTGTGTTTAGAGGCGTTTGCGCCTCGGGATTTGTGTTTGGAGGTGTTTCTGCCTCGAGATTTTTGTTTATAAGCGTTTGTGCCTCGGGATTTGTGTTTGGAATCGTTTGCGCCTCGGGATTTGTGTTTGGAGGCATTTTTGCCATGGGATTTATGTTTGGAGGCGTTTGTGCCTCGTGATTTGTGTTTAGAGACGTTTAGGCCACGGGATTTGTGTTTGGAGGCGTTTGTGCCTTGGTATTTGTGTTTGGAGGCGTTTGCGCCTCGAGGTTTGTGTTTGGAGGCGTTTGCAACTCGGGATTTGTGTTTGGAGGCGTTTGCGCCTCGGGATTTGTGTGTTTGGAGACGTTTGCACCTCAGGATTTTTGTTTGGAGGCATTTGTGCCTCGGGATTTGTGTGTTGGAGGCAATTGTGCCTCGAGATTTGTGTTTCGAGGCATTTGCGCCTCGGGATTTGTGTTTGGAGGCATTTGCGCCTTGGGGTTTGTGTTTGAAGGCGTTTGTGCCTCGAGATTTGTGTTTAGAGTCAATTATGCCTCGGGATTTTGTGTTTGGAGGCGTTTGTGCCTCGGGATTTGTGATTGGAGGCATTTGAGCCTCGGGATTTGTGTTTGGAGGCGTTTGTGCCTCGGGATTTATGTTTGGAGGCGTTTGCGCCTCAGGTTTTGTGTTAGGAGGCGTTTTCACCTCGGGATTTGTGTTTGGATGCGTTTGGAGTCGTTTGAGCGTCGTGATATTTATTTGGAGGCGTTTGTGCCTCGAGATTTGTGTTTGGAGGCATTTGCGCCACGGGATTTGTGTTTGGAGGCGTTTGCGCGTCGTGATTTGTGTTTGGAGGCATTTGTGCCTCGAGATTTTTGTTTGTAAGCGTTTGTGCCTCGGGATTTGTGTTTGGAATCGTTTGAGCCTCGAGATTTGTGTTTGGAGGCATTTTTGCCTTGGGATTTATGTTTGGAGGCGTTTGTGCCTCGTGATTTGTGTTTAAAGACGTTTAGGCCACGAGATTTGTGTTTGGAGGCGTTTGTGCCTTGGGATTTGTGTTTGGAGGCCTTTGTGCCTCGAGGTTTGTGTTTGGAGGCGTTTGCACCTCGGGATTTGTGTTTGGAGGCGTTTGCGCCTCGGGATTTGTGTGTTTGGAGGCGTTTGCACCTCGGGATTTTTGTTTGGAGGCGTTTGTGCCTCGGGATTTGTGTGTTGGAGGCATTTGCGCCTCGGGATTTGTGTTTGGAGGCATTTGCGCCTTGGGTTTTGTGTTTGAAGGCGTTTGTGCCTCGAGATTTGTGTTTAGAGTCATTTATGCCTCGGGATTTTGTGTTTGGAGGCGTTTGTGCCTCGGGATTTGTGATTGGAGGCATTTGAGCCTCGAGATTTGTGTTTGGAGGCGTTTGTGCCTCGGGATTTATGTTTGGAGGCGTTTGCGCCTCAGGTTTTGTGTTAGGAGGCATTTTCACCTCGGGATTTGTGTTTGGATGCATTTGGAGGCGTTTGAGCGTCGTGATATTTATTTGGAGGCGTTTGTGCCTCGAGATTTGTGTTTGGAGGCATTTTCGCCTCGGGATTTGTGTTTGGAGGCATTTGTGCCTCGTATTTGTGTTAGGAGGCATTTGCGCCTCGGGATTTATGTTTGGAGGCGTTTGTGCCTTGGGATTTGTGTTTGGAGGCGTTTGTGCCTCGTGGTTTGTGTTAGGAGGGGTTTGCACCTCGGGATTTGTGTTTGGAGGCGTTTGTGCCTTGGAATTTGTGTTTGGAGGCGTTTTTGCCTCGTGATTTTTTTTGAGACGTTTGCGCCTCGGGATTTGTGTTTGGAGGCGTTTGTGCCTCGAGTTTTGTGTTTGGAGGCGTTTGTGCCTCGGGATTTGTGTTTGGAGGGTTTGCGCCTCGGGGATTGTGTTTGGAGGCGCTTGCGCCTCGTGATTTGTGTTTGGAGGCGATTGTGCCTCGGGATTTGTGTTTGGAGGCATTTGGGTTTTGTGTTTGGAGGTGTTTGCGCCTCGGGGTTTGTGTTTAAAGGCGTATGTTCCTCGAGATTTGTGTTTGGACGCATTCACGCCTCGAGATTTGTGTAAGGATGCATTTGTGCCTCGGGTTTTGTGTGTTAGAGGCATTTGTGCCTAGAGATTTGTGATTGGAGGCGTTTGAGCCTCGGGATTTGTGTTTGGAGGCGTTTGTGCCTCGAGATTTGTGTTAGGAGGCGTTTGCGCCTCGAGTTTTGTGTTAGGAGGCATTTGCACCTCTGAATTTGTGTTTGGAGGCGTTTGTGCCTCGGGATTTGTGTTTTGGATGCATTTGTGCCTCGGGGTTTGTGCTTTGGAGGCGTTTGTGGCTCGGGATTTGTGTTTGGAAGCGTTTGCGCCTCGAGATTTTTTTGGAGGCATTTGTGCCTCGGGATTTGTGTTCGGGGCGTTTGTGCCTCGAGATTTGTGTTTGGAGGCATTTGTGCCTCGGGATTTGTGTTTAGGGCGTTTGTGCCTCGAGATTTGTGTTTGGAGGCATTTGCGCCTCGGGATTTGTGTTTATAGGCGTTTGCGCCTCGGGGTTTGTGTTTGGAGGCATTTGTGCCTCGAGATTTGTGTGTTGGAGGCATTTGTGCCTCGGAATTTATGTTTGGAGGCGTTTGAGGCTCGGGATTTGTGTTTGGAGGCGTTTGTGCCTCGGGATTTTTGTTTGGAGGCGTTTGCTCCTCGAGATTTGTGTTTGGAGGCATTTGTGCCTCGGGATTTGTGTTTGGAGGCGTTTGAGCGTCGTGATTTGTGTTTGGAGGCATTTGTACCTCGAGATTTGTGTTTGGAGGCGTTTGCGCCTTGGGATCTGTGATTGGAGGCGTTTGTGCCTCGGTATTTGTGTTAGGAGACGTTTGCACCTCGGGATTTGTGTGCCCGCATATTTCTTTGATCTCACTGCTTCTCCAACTCCTAATGCTCCAGTGCCTCAGTTTCAGCATGGGTCTCAGTTTCGAACCAGTTTTTCCCAGCCTCAGTACAGTGTGTATCCGGATGGTTATCAGAGTGTTCAATATGGTGTTCAGCAGAATGGTCAGTATCGGCTCTCAGAAAATCAGATAGTTCAGGACTGTGTCTCAAGGTACCAGCAATTCCAGACTCAAGACGGTTTTTCTCAACCAGCAGTGTGTTCCACCCTTACTCGGCATATTTATGGTTCTACCCCCTACTCGGCTTCGTGTGTCAGCTCAGGATTGTCTTCTTTTGGTCAGTACAAAAGTCAGTCGGCGCAGTACAACTCCCAGAACCTCGGCAGGCAATTCAACGGTTATGATATGTATGGAAACAAGATTCCTAGCCCGATTAGCTTGTTGGACAGTAATATTGGAATTCCTAATACTTTTGGTCTTCCACCAACCGCTTTGCCCGTGGGACCTAATTCTGATTTCCCAATACCATCGTCAACGGTGGCTCCTGCAATTCCTCAGACTTCAAGTTTGGCACCAGAAGTAGCTGCTTTGCTGAAACAGATGCAACAACAGATTGACAGATTAACCGTGGGTTCTAGTGGTCTTAAAGTCGTGGATCCCGCCCAAGTAACACCTTTGCCGCACAAGTTTAAGATGCCCAAGCTAGATTTTGATGGCACCGCCTGTCCAAAGACGCATGTAGACACGTATGTGATGACAATGGGGGCAATGGGCTGCACTCCCGAATTCATGGCTTCCCACTTCCACCTAACCTTGAAAGGATCGGCACTTACATGGTTTTTAGCTCTAAAGCAAGAATGCCGTACTACTTGGAGCCAGATAACAGAAGCTTTCCTGGAGAAGTACAAGGGTAACTTGGAATGGCGCACTACCCGGGATGATTTGGTAGGAACTATCCAGAAGTCGGATGAGTCCATCACGGAATTCTACAAGCGTTGGAATGCTAAGCTCAACGAGTTATCGGAGCCAATCCCCCTCCAAGACCAGAAGGACATCTTTCTATCATGTGTTAAGCCAGTGCTTAGAGAAGCCATTGGAAAGGGATGGTACCCAGATCTGCGAGAGATGGTGGGAATGGGAGCAAGGAGTGAGAATAAGTTGTTTAACCAAACCCCAAGTGCAAACACCACTAACAACAACAGTGGTGGAAGTTACCGATATCGGGCATCCAATCCTGTCTCAGCAATGGCGCCAAGAGGAAGAGAGCCAGCCAAAGACAACAGTATCAATAATCTTCAAAAGGGAGGTAACAACATGCAGAATGTGATGAGGCTTCCATTTAAGCCACAACCGAGGTTTGATGATTTGGGTATGTCAACGGAGGAAGTTTTTAACGGTTTGCTACGAACTGGCATGATAAAGCCATTGGAGAACTACAGTCCTGCTCGCCCTAATCCTCACATGGATGCTAGCAAGTATTGCCGTTTTTCACCAGTTTCCAGGGCACACTACGAACTCCTGTTTGACGCTCAAGAAGATAATCCAGGGCTTAGTGGATGACAAGAAGATAGAAAAATCTCCTCGCCCGAATATTGTCAATAATCCTCTCCCAGCGGAGTCGCCACTGAATGTGCGCTCGCCGAAATTTATAGAAAATAAAGGAGTCGCCACGCCGTTTTTAAGAGGAAACATTGAAAACCTTTTTGTTGTGAGAAAATGGGTTCGGGGGTCAAGTTACGTGTTGGGAAGAACCGAGAGTTCACCCAACACGCCTCGTCCGTAGACGAGTCTTTCAATGTTCAACAATCCATTCATCCAAGTGTGTGTGCAACATGTGTGTAACAAGATATGTATTAAAATGCATAAATGTGCTTTGTTTTATTACTCAACAAGGGGAAGTACATCTTGTGAGCCATTGACTCTGGGAGGCCACATCCCACTTTACATCGAGGAAACAATACAGATTACAACTGAAAGGATGATCCTCTGCAGATGGTCACCATGTGTCGCGTGACACAGGACATGCTAGGCACGATGTGTCGCGTGACACATGTTTACCGTTTGCAGGGACCTTACACTTTGAAGTACAGAAACAACAAATACCAACTCAGATCCCAATACAATACCAAAACAAATCAGGAATCAAATGAATTTACAATAGATTGACCGAGGGGATGTGGATATAGGGAGATCCACACTCCCTCGGCCAATAAGCAACAAAATACCACACGATCACATCATTTAATATCAACAACACCAAGCAAAACAATTAAACAGAGAGATCGGCAGTTGGGACTTGATAATCGGGGACGGATAGAGTATGATTATCAAGTCCGGGGAATAGTTTGCAATGAAACAATTAATAATAAAATGCGAGATAAAGATGAGGATGTCGTTACCCTCGTAGTCCACAAATTCGATACCAAGTTAGGTATCGAATTCTTCAATTCAGCTTCGGGACGGAACGGCGAACACAAATCCCAGGTTGAGCAGCTTGGCGATTCCCAGTATGTGCGTTGCTTGGGCTTGGAACAGACTTGGCAACAGGGGAAGAGCAATCGGTCTAGGAGTAGAGCACAGGTAATCGGCAAAGGAGATTGGAATTGGACTTAGGTTGCTGCCGGTGGGTTCAAGCGAGGTAGGGAGAGAGAACGGCGGGGTTTGGTTGTTATTTGGCCGGAGTAGGTGGTGGTGCGACTTAGGGGTTGTAACAGGGGAAGGGACCGTCGTTGGTTTTGGGGTTGAGATGCAGGTAACGGCAAGGGATATTGAGAGGTTTAGATCGGGAATTGAGGGATTGATTGGAGGATTGGTATTGGTATTGGCCGGAGAGGGAGGAGACTTGGTTAGGTCGGAGTTTAGGGAGGATTGGAGGTTAGATTGGTGTGAGGTTTGGCCGGTTAGAGGGAGAGGTTTGGTTGAGGACGAAGATGGTTGGAATTGGGTTGTTGGTTTGGTTGGGTTTAGGTCGGAGAAGAAGGGAGCGGTGGTGGTGAAGGAGGTTGTCGCCGGTTGAAGAAGACGCAGAGGGAAGCCTTTGCGTATAGAGAGAGAGAGAGGAGAGAGAGAGGGTGATCTCAGTGTGTGTTGTGTGTGTAAAGTGAGAGCCCTTGTGTTTATTATGAGAGCTCTTCCCTGTGTTCTTGACAAATGAGAGGCAAATTGGCATTTATACGTAAAATGGAAATGGGATTAATTGGTCGCACGACCTCCCGCTCCCAATTTCCATGCCTCAAGCTGTCGCACGACTGGGAACGCCAATAACCGATTCTGGCGCCAAAACCAGATTCTGGAACATCCCGGGTTAATACCCAAAAGGTCCAAACTGATTAATTCCTTTTAGGTCCTTTTGTCCGGGAAAAATACTAAAATATACTTCCTTCGCGGGAAACTTATAAAAAGTTCCCGGAAGTCTCGGAACGGACCGGGAATTTACCAAAACGCCCTTTAATGCAATTTTATCATTTAAAATGCATCTAAAAAGGTTGCGAATTTGGATTGGCGTACTTACAGAGCCCCTCGGCAACGTCACTTTTGGAAAAAGTGGGGTTGTCGATAAAATAAGACCCAATCCCAATGAGCATCAAGGGATAAGGTAACGGGCTAGAAGGGTGAGAAGGGGGAAATTATGGCTGGACCTTTCTGAGAAAGGATTCCTACGTATCCCTTGAGCAAGGGAATCAAGCCAAATCGTAGTTCGGAATTACCAATACTGACTACAAGCAATGGCGCCAAGAGGAAGAGAGCCAGCCAAAGACAACAGTATCAATAATCTTCAAAAGGGAGGTAACAACATGCAGAATGTGATGAGGCTTCCATTTAAGCCACAACCGAGGTTTGATGATTTGGGTATGTCAACGGAGGAAGTTTTTAACGGTTTGCTACGAACTGGCATGATAAAGCCATTGGAGAACTACAGTCCTGCTCGCCCTAATCCTCACATGGATGCTAGCAAGTATTGCCGTTTTCACCAGTTTCCAGGGCACACTACGAACTCCTGTTTGACGCTCAAGAAGATAATCCAGGGCTTAGTGGATGACAAGAAGATAGAAAAATCTCCTCGCCCGAATATTGTCAATAATCCTCTGCCGAACAACAACGTGAACCTCATTGACTTTGAGAATGATTATTTTGTTAATGTATTAGAATTTGGGGAACCCGTAGTTGGGGATGATAGCAATGATTGTAATGGGATCGAAACTGATGTAATTTCCTGTTCTGATGAAATGAAAGATAACTTCTGTTATGTTCTGTATCTCGATGATTTACATGATGTGAATAATATTGTTGAACTTGATGATTACGAAGAACGCTTGATTGTTAATGCTATATCTTCAATGACTCCTAGAGAATCCCCAATCTCCTTGGAGGAACTCAGAATAGCAGCTCGTCAGGAAACACCCTTGACCATTAATGAGATACGACAAGCGGCTTGGCCATACCGCAATCACTCTGTCCCGCTGACATTATCAGAACTCAAGGAGGCTAGCAAAGAGTTCGTGGTGGACGAACAGCAAGAAGTTAATCTGTTGACGCGCTCAGGAAGAATGTTGGGAGTAAGTAATCCAGATCCGTCAGGGAAAGGGAAAACAGTCGCAGGCTCTAACCCTCAGTCCTCTCAGAATCCTCACAGGCTAGACGAAGAAGTTCAGGAAGACCCGATACTGACACAGTTGAAAAGAACGCAAGCCGATATTTCTTTGTGGTCCCTACTTACATCCTCTTACCCTCACAAATTAAAGCTGGAAGAAGCCTTATCCAAAACAAAGGTATCCGTCAACGCTACCCCAGATGAAGCATGTCAGTTGATCGGAACAGCTCAGTATGGGAATATCATTACTTTCACAGATCTTGACTTGCCTGCTTATGGTGCGAAACATAACGAATCCTTACACATTACGGTGCCTCTGGAGGGACGGTTAATTCCCCATGTGTTGATAGATAATGGGTCAGCCATGAATGTGCTCCCCGCAAAGATGATGAGTATGTTGGACATCAACGCGCAAAATCTCAAACCCTCTAACCAGACCATAAAGGCTTATGATTCAACATCCCGGGCAGTGTTGGGGATAGTCTCTCTTAATCTGATGTTTGGAGGTAAGGAAATGATGGTGGAATTCCAGGTTATAGACATTCCTGTTACGTTTTCAGCATTATTGGGTAGACCCTGGATCCACGAGATTGGAGCCGTAGCTTCCACGCTTCACCAATGTTTAAAGTTTGTGCAAGAAGGGGTGCTAACAACCATCTATGGTGATAGTGTTACAATCGGAGAAACCAGCGCAAATACCTTACCAGTAATGGAGATCAAGCTTGACCAAGAAAATCCGACGCTCAGCGGATTCACAATCGAGAAACCCAAGGGGCAAGTCTGTACTATAGACCTGACGACGTCTTCAGACAAGATTCCTCCTGTGTTGAAAATGCTAAGAGGTATGAGCTATATCCCTGGTCTGGGGCTGGGAAAACGCCAACAGGGACCGTGTAGGCTTGTGTTGCCAGCAGCTAAGAGAAATAGGCAAGGTCTGGGGTATGCTGTGACCAAGGAAGATAAGATGTATGACAAAACCGAGGCTTTCAAAGAAAAGATGACCTCTGCAGCTGGTAAGAAGTACAAGAAGCCTGAAATGCGCCCATACAGTTGGTCTCTGAATAAGCACTTTGTCAGAGAGGATGGGGATATGTTTGTTTGTCCCGAGCCGAGGCTGACTCCAGCAGAAGAAAGAATGAAGACGATCCAGAGGTTCGCCAATAGCAAGAATCCGGTGAGGGAAATGTTTGATAGTTTGCCCAAAAGGCAAGGTGTGACCGCCACCTACGAGAGCAGCTACCACTTCTGGGGACCCGAGTATGAGAAACAGTTTGAAAAGCTTGTTCTGGATGAACCCACAATATGTAAAATTCACGGCGCTGACCCTGCAGATATTGATGGGGAATTGACAGATTTGTTTGAAGAACAGGAGCTGTCAAAACCCGGGAGCGGTACGTTTTTGGCAGAAGTGAAAGATGGTGCTAAGGAGCTGAGTGATCTGATTGACTTTTCCTCTGACAGTGAGGTGGTAGCTATGCTAGAATTCGAGAAGGAATCTGCTGTGAAGATATTCAAGCCGGAGACTGCCGCAGAAGGACCGTTGCAGAATTGGACCTCATTCCAAGGACCGGTCGCCGACAGGGAGACTATGATTGAAAAGCTAGGGCTCAAACCTCGTCCTTGTCCCCCCAAGTCTAAATTCATCCCTTGTGTCTTGAGTCAGTCTTCCGAGTCTCTTATCATAGAATTTGAGTCTTCTGACCGGTCTGATGTCCTCACGACAGAAGACCGTCTTCGAGTTGTAAACACTGTATTTCCCTTTGCTTTAAATAAAGTGGTTGATCTTTCTGAGTACCCCGTGATTGCCAATTTAACAATTGAACGCTTAACAAAGAATAATCATCAAGATTTAAAAATAATTAAGCCTAATTCAATTGAAGATAATGCAGACTTAATCGATGAACAATTTTTAGAAAAAGATTCAAAACAGACTTGCGAGCAAAAGGAAAGCCGGGCCCAAGCTGCCGATGAGGTATTAACAACGGTGAACCTGGGAACAGCCGAAGAACCCAAAGAAACGCAGATTGGTAGCTTCTTCTCCGGAGATGAGCGGGTTGCCCTGATTGAGTTGCTTAAAGAATTCATGGATGTGTTCGCTTGGTCCTACAAAGATATGCCGGGGTTGGATGCTTCTATTGTGGAACACCGAATACCTTTGGATCCAGAAATCAAGCCAGTCAAGCAGAAATTGAGACGGATAAAACCTGAATGGTCCCTACAAGTGAAAGAAGAAATTGAAAAGCTCCTACGGGTAGGCTTCATCAAGGTAATCGAATATCCGACTTGGTTGGCAAACATTGTAACAGTCACCAAAGCAAATGGAAAGGTTCGAGTCTGTGTGGATTTCCGAGACCTCAATAAGGCCAGCCCTAAAGATGATTTTCCTCTGCCCAACATTGATATGCTAGTGGATGCAACCGCGAACTTTGAGGTCAAGTCTTTCGTTGACGGTTTTGCGGGATATAACCAGATTAAGATGGCTGAAGAAGATCAAGACAAGACAGCATTTACAACTCCGTGGGGTACTTATTGCTACACAGTAATGCCGTTTGGGTTGAAGAACGCCGGGGCTACTTATCAAAGAGCAGTCACTACCCTTTTCCACGATATGATCCACCGGGAGATTGAAGTGTATGTAGATGACATGATTATTCATTCAAAAGGATCAGACGGACAGCATTTCACTGATTTGAGAAAATTCTTTAACAGACTCCGAGAGCACTCCATGAGACTGAACCCAGCCAAGTGTACATTTGGGGTTATTCGAGGTAAAGTTCTGGGATACATGGTCACCGAGCGCGGCATTGAAATAGACCCCAGGAAAGTCAAGGCAATTATTGAAATGAAGCCGCCCAGAACCGTCTCTGAAGTAAAGGGATTCATGGGTCGCCTGCAATACATCAGCAGATTCGTCAACCAATTGACCACCATATGTGAGCCGATCTTCAAGCTGCTAAAGAAGAATCAAGAAGTGGTTTGGAACGAGGAATGCCAACTAGCTTTTGAGAGGATCAAAGCCTATCTCGTTAATCCTCCCATTCTCTGCCCACCTCATGGAGACAAGCCTTTACTTCTATATCTCGATACCACGCATACGGCATCAGGGCTATGCTAGCACAAGAAAAGAGAGATTCAAAGATTGAGAATGCCATTTATTTCGTCAGCCGCAAATTCCAAGGGAGTGAATTGAATTACTCTGCCCTCGAGAAAACTTGCGCAGCTTTGGTATGGGTGGTCGGAAAGCTAAAGCACTATATGTTATCCCACACCGTACACTTAGTCTCCAAGATGGACCCGATCAGATATCTATTCCAGGGGGATAGAGGAAACATCTCCACCAGGTTGGCAAAATGGACTTTCTTCTTGGCAGAATTTGACATCAAGTATGTGATCCGAAAATCAATAAAAGGACAGGCATTAGCAGACCAGTTGGCTGAATTCCCCAGTACGGAAGATAGAGGGCCAGATCTCCAGTTTCCAGATGAAGGGATCCTCGCTATAGAAAGCGGAAACAAGTGGCAATTATTCTTTGATGGAGCAGCTAACAAGAAAGGAAATGGCATTGGGATGGTCTTGATAGACCCAAACGACATGCATACTCCCATAGCAGTCAAGTTGAATTTTTCGGTTACTAACAATGCGGCCGAGTACGAAGCTTGCATAGCCGGTCTGGAAGCTGCCCTTGAGCGACATGTGGAAGAATTGGAGGTGTTCGGTGATTCCCAATTGATAATCAACCAGGCCGCCAACAAATGGAAGATTATAGACCCATGTCTCCAGAAGTACCATGCATACATCGCAGAACTCGTCGGCCAGTTCAAGGAAGTATCATTCCAATTCTTACCGCGAGACAAGAACAGATTCGCAGATGCTCTGGCTATCTTAGCCTCTTTGGTGGAGATCCCAGAAGGTAAATCAATTAAGCCATTCAGGGTCGGTAGAAGAGAAAATCCTGCATATTGTTGCGAGGTGGAGATCGAAACCGTCAGCGAACCGTGGTACAATCAGATCTTCCAATATCTCAAGCACGGAGAAGCATCCTTTCCTGTTAATCAAGAAGGAAATCCAAAAGGAGTACATGCCAAGAGCTTGCAAGCCCTAAAGAGACTGGCAGCGCAGTATGTCATACTCGGCAACGAATTATGGAAGAAAAGGGAAGGTTGTCCTCTCCTACTCTGCATCAGTAAAGAAAAGGCTCAGAGAGTAATGGAAGACGTTCACAACGGTGCCTGCGGACCTCATATGAACGCTCGATCTCTCATGCATAGCATAATCAGCCGGGTTACTCGGATCACTATGGAGACAGATTGCATCCATTTCGTGCGGACCTGTGACAAGTGCCAAAGATTCTCCAATCTGAACCACATCCCGCCTCACGACTTATACTGCATGACAACTCCGTGGCCTTTCGCAACATGGGGTATTGATGTCATTGGGAAGATTTCTCCGCCTGGGAGCAATGGACATGCATTTGTATTAGTGGTCAGGATTACTTCACGAAATGGGTAGAAGCTGCATCTTATAAAGTGCTCACCGCCAAGAAGGTTGCCCGATTCATAAAAGAACAGATCTTCTGCCGCTATGGGGTCCCGAACGAGATTATTTCTGACAATGGCACTCATTTTGAGGGAGAAACTGATCGGTTGCTCACTGAATACAGAGTCAAGCGTCACAAATCTTCACCATACAGGCCACAGACAAACGGTGCTGTTGAAGCTGCCAATAAGAATTTGGAAAGAATCATAAAGAAGATGGCCGAGCAAGGACGAGATTGGCCAGAAAAGTTGCACTTAGCACTGTGGGGCTATCGCACCTCGATCCGAACTGCCACTGGTGCAACCCCATATGCTCTGACTTACGGAATGGAGGCCGTCATGCCCATTGAGTTAGAAATTCCTTCCCTCAGGGTCTTACTCGAAAATGAGGTGAACGAGATCGAATGGCTCCAAAGTCGATATAATGAGTTGGCTCTGCTAGATGAACGCAGACTAAAAGCCATGGAACATAACAGGGCATACCAGAGAAGAATGGCCCGGGCCTTTGATAAGAAAGTGAAACCCAGGGATATCAAAGTTGGTGATCTGGTTCTTAAAATGAAGCCCTCAAATCAAGGCAGTGCGTTGGGCAAGTGGGCACCCATTTGGGTCGGACCGTTCCTGGTAAAGAAAGTATTCTCCGGAGGAGCTATGCAGCTGTCAGACTTGGATGGCAACCCATTTCTGCACCCCGTCAACGGCGACAAGTTGCGGAGGTATTTTGTATGATCGAGTCTTTCCCCTTCTGAATAAAAAAAATATATAAAAAAAAAAGTCATAAATAAAGGCGCAACAAAATTGTCCCGAGATGAGGCGAAAACCTCTCAAAAGGCAGTCCATGCAAAAGTAAGGGACGCGCCCGGTGCTAAAGAATATACCCAACTAGACTGAAAACCCAAAAGAGGGCAGTCTAGGTAAAAAACAGGGTTGCACCATTTCCCCCTTCTATCTTCCCCTTTCTTAAACACAAAAGTCGATTGAGTCGAACTACGGAGACCTGAGCCCCTTAGTTCTCTCACAAAAGGGGAACGTAGGCAACCACTTGTGGTTCGGTCTAAAATTGCTGCAAAAATCTCTCTCTTTACCAAAATGCGTTTTGATTACAGTCCCAAGGCTTTTCAAAGGATCATTTCGAGTTAATATTCTTTTTGATGAGTTCAAGCACGGCCTACCTTTTGACTCAAAAAGACTGTTGCGAATAAAAAGAAAACAGTGATAACATCTATTCTGTCTGCATTAAGTAATCAAAGGGTACTCAGTTTCCATACAGATAATTCATACTCTCAAAACATAAAGCAAAAGAGTCTCAAGTCTCTCAAAGTGAAAGGAAAATGTGTGTCTAGATACTCGTCCCCGCTCCCGAACTTGCTCCTCTATCCTTCCTCTTTCTCGGTCCCCGGGAGGTCTTTGGCTTAGGAATGTCGAACAAATCAGTTTGAGCCCGTCCCAATTCAGGAATAACTCGCGCCGGCGGTTCAATCAGACCAGTCTCTCTCAAGGCAGCCCTAGCAATCCTCTCTTGCCGCAACGCCTCTCTGCGAGCTCTCATCTCTGGATCATTCCTCAAAGCAGTTCTCCGGATCTCTTGCCTCTCATAATCGTCAGCAGCATTGCCGGTGACATTGTCTGGGTTTCCTCGTGCCTCTATATCTCTGAGTTTTCGGCTGGACAGAGAGTCTGCTCCCAAGTATTCCCGGCGGCGAGCCTCTATAGCTAATCGCACGTAACCCCGATGCTCCTCATACCAATCCAGATACTCTGTGGTCAGAAATGTAAATCCTCTAGACTGCCGAAGGAGCACACGAGTGGGAAGAAAACCCTCCAGAAAAGATCTGCTGAAAAACTGTATAGCCTGGGGCTCGGTCATGGACATCGGAACAGCATCAGTCACCAGTCTCTCCCTCAAGGCTCGGATGATCTGCTGAGGGTACCTATACTGTCTGCTAACCAACGATGGGACACAGAAAGAGGATACATGCAAACCAGGCAACCGGACTACTACTGATCCATCCTGAATATCTCTCATGGTCTGTATATTCCAGGCAGGAATCCAAAAGCTCAGATCAGTGGTCGTGTACCGTGACAACCTTATATGCCAACTATCAGCAACCTCGTCCCTCATCAACCTGCGTGGCCGAGTCACCCATGGCATTGCCGTCCGACCCTCCGGTAATGGCCCAATCAGGTGTAACCTCTCAGAGAACCACAGAGATAATAAGCTGGGGCTGCCTGCTCCCATGAAATCTGATCCCCCTGCTAGCCTATCAATACCGTGATAAGTCTCAGCCAGCAGCAGCGGTACAACATCCATCTCTCCTTGGCCAGAACGAATTTGACGAGGATCTATACCCCGGTCGCCTCTCATTTGCCTAACAATCTCCAACAAAGTGCTTGAACAGACCCCGGCATACCCACAAAAATAGTAAGCCGACAGTGTGAACAGCATGAACATATCCAGAGTGGTAGAAAGGTCAAACAGATGAGGACGGGACAGACGCAACCTAGCCACCCGAGTCAAATCTATGGACCCATCACCCAAAATCATGGGCAATACCTGATCTGCAGGCAGAGATAAAAAGTCAGACAGCTGCTCCTCAACCGACCGACTGTCTCGTGGGAACGCTACAGTTGCCGCCGTACCCAAGCCTGTCAACGCCCTGAAGTCTTCCATAGTTAGGGTCAGATAATTGTATGACAAAGAGAATGCATGGCACTCAGAATCCCAGAAGCAGGATGCAGCCCGAAGCAAATCCCAGTCAACCCTCCAATCTTTCAAGGACCAAATACAAGGCATACTGTACCGCTTGTCGATAATACTTCTATGTTGCCTCAGATGAAATCCCCAAATTTCGACGAAGTCCCGATGAAATTGACACTCCCGGGAAGCAATCTCTTGGCTATAATGTTCCATTGCAGCAAAAAGCGTCAGTCTTGACCAAAGAAATCGATTATCTGCCAAACAAGGGCTGCTGGGTTTTCTCTGCTAAGAAAACAGTGACTGCAGAATGAAGCTTGGACCGACTTTGAAAGAAGCTGTCACGAACCTCCCTCAGTCGTGCGACAAAAGAAACCAAACAGACACGACCTGTCGGGCGACATACTTCGGCTGAGAGCAGACAGGGTGGAAAAGCCTGCAGTGATTACCCCAGAGCGTTTTTCCGACTCGCCGTCGCCCATACACCCCTTACCCTCATACACATACCCCTGAAAATATACGGGAGAGGACCCCTACTATACACACTTACCTGAAACGGTCCCAAAACCCCCATACAATAAACCCGACAAAGCAAACCTTAAACCCAATAATGGCGTCCGCTTCCCCGGAACAGACAGATTCAAGCAAACCAAGCTAACGTGTAATAACCTTTGCTAACAAGTTAGGCTTATCTAAGTGTAGCGCGTGGAGTTGTTGTTTTACCCCCTGCAGGTACAATAATCAAATGAGTCCCAAAGACTGGACCTCTGATCAAATTGGAAAAGAAAGAACAAAGCAAAAAGGGCACGTGTATTTGTGACAGTCCCAAGAAGAGTGCAACAAGATCAACGGCCCCAAAATTCCGAAAAGCCAACTCCCCAGAAAGCAGAGTCCCTGGCTTACCAAGCAAAGGTCCCAAGCACCAGAAAAAACCGCTCCCCAGCAAGCAGAATCCCCGTTCTATCAGAACACTAGCCTCCCGAGCAGAGCACACCAAAAGCAAAGCCCCGAGATCAGTAGCCTCCCAAGCAGAGCATACCAAAAGCAGAAATCCGCATCAGCCTCCCAAGCAGAGCATACCCAGAGCAAAATCAGTGGTCCCAGAGCACACTAAGAAGAAAAGCCTCTCAAGCAGAGCCAAACCCAAGAAAAGCCTCTCAAGCAGAGCCAAACCAAGAAAAGCCTCTCAAGCAGAGCCAAACCCAAAGAAAAGCCTCTCAAGCAGAGCCAAACCAAAGAGAAAAGCCTCTCAAGCAGAGCCAAACCCAAGAAAAGCCTCTCAAGCAGAGCCAAACCCAGAAAAAAGCCTCTCAAGCAGAGCCAAACCCAGAAAAAAGCCTCTCAAGCAGAGCCAAACCAAAGAGAAAAGCCTCTCAAGCAGAGCCATACCCAGAAAAAATCCTCTCAAGCAGAGCCAAACCCAAAGAAAATCCTCTCAAGCAGAGCCAAACCCAAGAAAAGCCTCTCAAGCAGAGCCAAACCCAAGAAAAAGCCTCTCAAGCAGAGCCAAGCCCAAGAAAAGCCTCTCAAGAAGAGCCACACAAAGAAAGCCTCTCAAGCGGAGCACACCAAAGAAAGCCTCTCAAGCAGAGCCACACAAAGAAAGCCTCTCAAGCGGAGCACCCAAAGGAAAAGCCTCTCAAGCGGAGCACACAAAAAAAGCCTCTCAAGCGGAGCACACCACAAAGAAAAGCCTCCCAAGCGGAGCACAACAGAAGTCACAGGTAAGCACAGCAAAGGTATGAAGCTACATCTCTACTCCTTTCTTGCTTGAATTTAATTTTGGTACTTTTCCGAAGTACGATTTGGCTTGATTCCCTTGTTCAAGGGATACGTAGGAATCCTTTCTCAGAAAGGTCTAGCCATCTTTCCCCCCTTCTTACCCTTCTAGCCCTTCACCTTAACCCCAGCCGCTCATTGAGATTGGGTCTTATTTTATCGACAACCCCACTTTTTTCCAAAAGTGACGTTGCCGAGGGGCTCTGTAAGTACGCCAATCCAATTCGCAACCTTTTTGATGCATTTTAATATAATAAAACTGCATTAAGGGGCGTTTTGGTAAATTCCCGGCCTATCCCGAGACTTCCGGAAACGTTCCATGAGTTTCCCGCGAAGGAAGTACCTTTTGGTACTTTATTCATGCCAAAGGACCCCTTGGGAATAAAACCTGTTGGACCTTTTGGGTATTTTCCCGGAATGTTCCAGAAACTGGTTTTTGGCGCCAAAAGCGGTTGAGCCACCTTGTGTCACGCGACAACTCGAGGCATGAAAAGTGGACGCGTATAGTCGTGCGACATACTAAGGCGGCCAACTGCAGCCTATAAATAAGACCCTTCCCCTCATTGAAATGGAGCCCAATTCTAGCCTACTGTTACTCTGCCCAAATAGCAGCGTAACGAGTATCCCAAACACAAACTCTCTCTCTCTCCTACCTTCTAACCTACCAATCCCTCTCACCCAAACCCAATTCTCAAACTACACCAATTGGAGCCTTGGGCCAGGGTTGTGAGATCTACAACGAAGATCTGAAGAATTCTATATCTAACTGGATATAGAATTCGTGGAATCAACAAGGGTAACAACTCCCTAACTCCCTTCTTCTCTCTCTCTCATTTAATTCCTTGCAATTTTATAATTCCTTTGTTTGGATTCAGTAATCAGATCCTAGCTATCTGAATTACTGAATCCCAATCGCAATCTCTCTGTTTAACTTGCATTGAATTGTGTAATTGAGCTCATATTGGTTGATTTGGTGTAATTTTGTGCTTGAGCCCCTAAGGGGGTGTGGATCTACTCATATCCACACTCCCTGGGTCGATTTAATGTTGTTTATACTTTTCGTTTATAATTCAGCTTGTTAATTAGATCTGTATAGCTTCTGTTATTTTTTATGTTCATATTGTGAAGTTCCTGCAGAAGGCTTATGTATGTCACGCGACACCTTCGTCCCAAAGTGATCCTGTGTCACGCGACACATGTGGTCACTGGCACGATGTGTCATGCGACACACATGACCCATCTGCAGTGACTCTTTTCCTTTGTAATTTGTTCTAGTTTGTTTGTATCAGGGATGTGGCCTCCCTAAATAATGGGCTCACATCCAAACACAAATCACGAGGCACAAACGCCTCCAAACACAAATCACGACGTGCAAACGCCTCTAAACACAAATCCTGAGGCATAAACGCCTCCAAATACAAATCCCGAGGAGCAAACGCCTCCAAATACAAATCTCGAGGCACAAACGCCTCCAAACACAAATCATGAGGCATAAACACCTCCAAAAACAAATACCGAGGCGCAAATGCCTCCAAATACAAATCCCGAGGCACAAACACCTCCAACACACAAATCTCGAGGCACAAACGCCTCCAACACACAAATCCTGAGACACAAACGCCTCCAAACACAAATCCAGAGGTGCAAACGCCTCCAAACACAAACCCCGAGGCGCAAACGCCTCCAAACACAAATCCTGTGGCACAAACGCCTCCAAACACAAATCCCAAGTTGCAAACGCTTCGAACACATACCCCGAGGCGCAAACGCCACCAAACACAAAACCCAAACGCCTCCAAACACAAATCTCGAGGCGCAAACGCCTCCAAACACAAATACCGAGGAATAAACGCCTCCAAACACAAATCTCGAACCATAAATTCTTCCAAACACAAATCCGGAGGCGAAAATGC
Source organism: Adenophora triphylla var. japonica (assembly GCA_022495995.1). NCBI lineage: Eukaryota > Viridiplantae > Streptophyta > Magnoliopsida > Asterales > Campanulaceae > Adenophora > Adenophora triphylla. The sequence goes on from JAFEMH010005357.1 coordinate 71,101, forward strand.
CTCCAAACACAAATCCCGAGGCACAATCTCCTCCACACACAAACCCCGAGGCGCAAACCCTCCAAACAAAAATTGCGAGGCGCAAATGCCCCCAAACACAAATCCCGAGGCACAAACGCCTCCAAATCACAAATCCCGAGGCACAAACGCTTCCAAACAAAAATCCCTAGGTACAAATGCCTCCAAACAAAAATCCCGAGCACAAATGCCTTCAAACACAAATCCCGAGGCGCAAACGCCTCCAAACACAAACCCCGAGGCACAAACGCCTCATAACACAAATCCCGAGGCACAAACGCCTCCAAACACAAATCTCAAGGCACAAATGCCTCCAAACACAAATCCCGAGGCAAAAATGCCTACAAAAAAAATCTCGAGGCGAAAACGCCTCCAAACACAAATCCCGAGGCACAAACGCCTCCAAAACAAAAATCCGGAGGCACAAACTCCTCCAAACAAAAATCTCGAGGCACAAACGCCTCCAAACACAAATCCCGAGGCACAAAAGCCTCCAAACAATAACCCCGAGGCGCAAATGCCTCCAAACACAAATATCGAGGCACAAACGCCTCCAAACACAAATCCCGAGGCACAAACGCCTCCAACACACAAATCCCGAGGCACAAACGCCTCCAAACACAAATCCCGAGGTGCAAACGCCTCCAAACACAAACCCCGATGCGCAAACGCCTCTAAACACAAATCCCGAGGAGCAAATGCCTCCAAACACAAATCTCGAGGTGCAAACGCCTCCAAACATAAATCCCGAGGCGCAAACACCTCCAAACACAAATCTCGAGGCGCAAAAGCCTCCAAACACAAATTCCGAGGCACAAACGCCTCCAAACACAATTCCCGAGGCACAAACGCCTCCAAACACAAACTCCTCCAAACACAAATCACGACGCGCAAACGCCTCTAAACACAAATCCTGAGGCATAAAATCCTCCAAGCACAAATCCCGAGCAGCAAACGCCTCCAAATACAAATCTCGAGGCACAAACGCTTCCAAATACAAATCACGACGCACAAACATCTCCAAACACAAATCCCGAGGCGCAAATGCCTCCAAATACAAATCTCGAGGCGCAAATGCCTCCAGTACATAAATCCCGAGGCACAAACGCCTCCAAACACAAATCACGAGGTGCAAACGCCTCCAAACACAAAGCCCGAGGCACAAACGCCTCCAAACACAAATCTCATGGCACAAACGCCTCGAAACACAAATCCCAAGTTGCAAACGCCTCCAAACAAATACCCCGAGGCGCAAACGCCTCCAAACACAAATCTCAAGGCGCAAACGCCTCCAAACACAAATACCGAGGAACAAACGCCTCCAAACACAAATCCTGAACTATAAATGCCTCCAAACACAAATCCCGAGGCAGAAATGCCTCCAAACACAAATCTCGAGGCATAAACGTCTCCAAACACAAATCTTGAGGCGCAAACGCCTCCAAACATAAACTCCGAGGCACAAACGCCTCCAAACACAAATCACGACGTGCAAACGCCTCTAAACATAATTCCTGAGGCATAAACGCCTCTAAACACAAATCCCGAGGCACAAACGCCTCCAAATCACAAATTCCGAGGCACAAACGCTTCCAAGCAAAAATCCCTAGGTGCAAACGCCTCCAAACACAAACCCCGAGGCGCAAACGCCTCCAAACACAAATCCCGAGGCATAAATGCCTCCAAACACAAATCTCGAGGCACAAACGCCTCCAAACACAAACTCCGAGGCGCAAACGCCTCCAAACACAAATCACGAGGCACAAACGCCTCCAAACACAAATCACGACGTGCAAACGCCTCTAAACACAAATCCTGAGGCATAAACGCCTCCAAACACAAACCGCGAGGCGCAAACGCCTCCAAACATAAATTCCGAGGCAGAAATGCCTCCAAACACAAATCACGAGGCACAAACACCTCCAAACACAAATACCGAGGCGTAAATGCCTCCAAATACAAATCCCGAGGAACAAACGCCTCCAACACACAAATCTCGAGGCACAAACGCCTCCAACACACAAATCTTGAGGCACAAACGCCTCCAAACACAAATCCCGAGGTGCAAACACCTCCAAACACAAACCCCGAGGCGCAAACGCCTCCAAAAACAAATCCCGTGGCAGAAACGCCTCCAAACACAAATTCTAAGTTGCAAACGCCTCCGAACACATACCCCGAGGCGCAAACGCCTCCAAACACAAAACCCAAATGCCTCCAAACACAAATCTCGAGGCGCAAACGCCTCCAAACACAAATACCGAGGAACAAACGCCTCCAAACACAAATCTCGAACCATAAATTCCTCCAAACACAAATCCGGAGGCGAAAATGCCTCCAAACACAAATTCCGAGGCACAATCTCCTCCAAACACAAACCCCGAGGCGCAAACCCTCCAAACAAAAATTGAGAGGCGCAAATGCCCCCAAACACAAATCCCGAGGCACAAACGCCTCCAAATCACAAATCCCAAGGCACAAACGCTTCCAAACAAAAATCCCTAGGTGCAAATGGCTCCAAACAAAAATCCCGAGCACAAATGCCTTCAAACACAAATCCCGAGGCGCAAACGCCTCCAAACACAAACCCGAGGCACAAACGCCTCATAACACAAATCACGAGGCACAAACGCCTCCAAACACAAATCTCAAGGCACAAATGCCTCCAAACACAAATCCCGAGGCAAAAATGACTACAAACAGAAATCCCGAGGCACAAACGCCTCCAAAACAAAAATCCCGAGGCACAAACTCCTCCAAACAAAAATCTCGAGGCACAAACGCCTCCAAACACAAATCCCGAGGCGCAAAAGCTTCCAAACAATAACCCCGAGGCGTAAATACCTCCAAACACAAATATCGAGGCACAAATGCCTCCAAACACAAATCCCGAGGCACAAACGCCTCCAACACAAAAATCCCGAGGCACAAACGCCTCCAAACACAAATTCCGAGGTGCAAACGCCTCCAAACACAAACCCCGATGCGCAAACGCCTCTAAACATAAATCTCGAGGAGCAAACGCCTCCAAACACAAATCTCGAGGTGCAAACGCCTCCAAACATAAATCCCGAGGTGCAAACGCCTCCAAACACAAATCCCGAGGCGCAAAAGCCTCCAAACACAAATCCCGAGGCACAAACGCCTCCAAACATAATTCCCGAGGCACAAACGCTTCCAAACACAAACTCCTCCAAACACAAATCACGACGCGCAAATGCCTCTAAACACAAATCCCGAGGCATAAACTCCTCCAAACACAAATCCCGAGGAGCAAACGCCTCCAAATACAAATCTCGAGGCACAAACGCTTCCAAATACAAATCACGATGCACAAACACCTCCAAACACAAATCCCGAGGCGCAAATGCCTCCAAATACAATTCTCGTGGCGCAAATGTCTCCAACACACAAATCCCGAGGCACAAACGCCTCCAAACACAAATCACGAGGTGCAAACGCCTCCAAACACAAAGCCCGAGGCACAAACGCCTCCAAACACAAATCTCGTGGCACAAACGCCTCAAAACACAAATCCCAAGTTGCAAACGCCTCTAAACACAAATCCCGAGGAGCAAATGCCTCCAAACACAAAACCAAAATGCCTCCAAACACAAATCTCGAGGCGCAAACGCCTCCAAACACAAATACCGAGGAACAAACGCCTCCAAACACAAATCCTGAACTATAAACGCCTCCAAACATAAATCCCGAGGCAGAAATGCCTCCAAACACAAATCCCGAGGCATAAACGTCTCCAAACACAAATCTCGAGGCGCAAACGCCTCCAAACACAAACTCCGAGGCGCAAACGCTTCCAAACACAAATCACGAGGCACAAACGCCTCCAAACACAAATCCCGAGGTGCAAACGCCTCTAAACACAATTCCTGAGGCATAAACGCCTCCAAACACAAATCCCGAGGCAGAAACGCCTCCAAATCACAAATTCCGAGGCACAAACGCTTCCAAACAAAAATCCCTAGGTGCAAATGCCTCCAAACACAAACACCGAGGCGCAAATGCCTCCAAACATAAATCCCGAGGCATAAATGTCTCCAAACACAAATCTCGAGGCGCAAACGCCTCCAAACATAAACTCCGAGGCGTAAACACCTACAAACACAAATCACGAGGCACAAACGCCTCCAAACACAAATCACGACGTGCAAACGCCTCAAAACACAAATTCTGAGGCATAAACCCTCCGAATACAAATCCAGAGGAGCAAACGCCTCCCGAGGCGCAAATGCCTTCAAACACAAATCCCGAGCCACAAACGCCTCCAAAGCACAAACCCCGAGGCACAAATGCCTCCAAAACACAAATCTCGAGGCACAAACGCCTCCAAACACAAATCCAGAGGTGCAAACGCCTCCTAACACAAAACTCGAGGCGCAAACGCCTCCTAACACAAATCCCGAGGCACAAATGCCTCCAAACACAAATCTCGAGGCTCAAACACCTCCAATAACAAATCCCTAGGCACAAATGCCTCTAACACACAAATCCCGAGGCACAAACGCCTCCTTACACAAAACTCGAGGCGTGAATGCGTCCAAACACAAATCTCGAGGAACATACGCCTTTAAACACAAACCCCGAGGCGCAAACACCTCCAAACACAAAACCCAAACGCCTCCAAACACAAATCCCGAGGCACAATCGCCTCCAAACACAAATCATGAGGCACAAACGCCTCCAAACACAAATCCCGAGGCGCAAATGCCTCCAAACACAAATCTCGAGGCACAATTGCCTCCAACACACAAATCTTGAGGCACAAACGCCTCCAAACAAAAATCCCGAGGTGCAAACGCCTCCAAACACACAAATTTCGAGGCGCAAACGCCTCCAAACACAAATTCTGAGGTGCAAACGCCTCCAAACACAAACCTCGAGGCGCAAACGCCTCCAAACACAAATCCCAAGGCACAAACGCCTCCAAACACAATTCACATGGCCTAAACGTCTCTAAACACAAATCACGAGGCACAAATGCCTCCAAACACAAATCCCGAGGCGCAAACGCCTCCAAACAAAAATCCCAAGGCAAAAACGCCTCCAAACACAAATCCCGAGGAGCAAACGATTCCAAACAAAAATCCCGAGGCACAAACGCTTACAAACAAAAATCTCGAGGCACAAAACCCAAACGCCTCCAAACACAAATCCCGAGGCACAATCGCCTCCAAACACAAATCACGAGGCACAAACGCCTCCAAACACAAATCCCAAGGCACAAACGCCTCCAAACACAAACCCCGAGGCGCAAACCCTCCAAACACAAATCCCGAGGCACAAACGCCTCCAAACACAAATCTCGAGGCACAAACGCCTCCAAACACAAATCTCGAGGCGCAAACGCCTCCAAAAAAATCCCGAGGCAAAAACGCCTCCAAACACAAATTCCAAGGCACAAACTCCTCCAAACACAAATTCCGAGGTGCAAACCCCTCCTAACACAAACCCCGAGGCACAAACGCCTCCAAACACAAATCCCAAGGCACAAACGCCTCCAAACACAAATCTCGAGGCGCAAATGCCTCCTAACACAAATACGAGGCACAAATGCCTCCAAACACAAATCCCGAGGCGCAAATGCCTCCAAACACAAATCTCGAGGCACAAACGCCTCCAAATAAATATCACGACGTTCAAACGCCTCCAAACGCATCCAAACACAAATCCCGAGGTGGAAACGCCTCCTAACACAAAACCTGAGGCGCAAACGCCTCCAAACATAAATCTCGAGGCACAAACGCCTCCAAACACAAATCCCGAGGCTCAAATGCCTCCAATCACAAATCCCTAGGCACAAATGCCTCAAAACAAAAATCCCGATGCATAAATGACTCTAAACACAAATCTCGAGGCACAAACGCCTTCAAACACAAACCCCAAGGCGCAAATGCCTCCAAACACAAATCCCGAAGCGCAAATACCTCCAAACACAAATCTCGAGGCACAATTGCCTCCAACACACAAATCCCGAGGCACAAACGCCCCTAAACAAAAATCCCGAGGTGCGAACGCCTCCAAACACACAAATTCCGAGGCGCAAATGCCTCCAAAGCCAAATCCCGAGGTGCAAACGCCTCCAAACACAAACCTCGAGGCGTAAACGCCTCCAAACACAAATCCCAAGGCACAAATGCCTCCAAACACAAATCCTGAGGCTCAAATGCCTCCAATCACAAATCCCGAGGCGCAAATGCCTCCAAACACAAATCCCGATGCATAAATGACTCTAAACACAAATCTCGAGGCACAAACGCCTTCAAACACAAACCCTAAGGCGCAAATGCCTCCAAACACAAATCCCGAGGCGCAAATGCCTCCAAACACAAATCTCGAGGCACAATTGCCTCCAACACACAAATCCCGAGGCACAAATGCCTCCAAACAAAAATCCCGAGGTGAAAACGCCTCCAAACACACAAATCCCGAGGCGCGAATGCCTCCAAACACAAATCCCGAGGTGCAAACGCCTCCAAACACAAACCTCGAGGCGCAAATGCCTCCAAACACAAATCCCAAGGCACAAACGCCTCCAAACACAAATCCCGTGGCCTAAACGTCTCTAAACACAAATCACGAGGCACAAATGAGTCCAAACACAAATCACGAGGCACAAACGCCTTCAAACACAAATCCCGAGGCACAAACGCCTCCAAACACAAATCCCGAGGCGCAAACGATTCCAAACACAAATTCCAAGGCACAAATGCCTCCAACACACAAATCTCGAGGCACAAATGCCTCCAAACACAAACCCCGAGGCGCAAATGCCTAAAACACAAATCCCGAGGTGCAAATGCCTCCAAACACAAATCTCGAGGCACAAACGCCCTAAACACAAATCCCGATGCATAAATGACTCTAAACACAAATCTCGAGGCACAAACGCCCCGAACACAAATCCCGAGGCACAAACGCCTCCAAACACAAATTCCAAGGCACAAATGCCTCCAACACACAAATCTCGAGGCACAAATGCCTCCAAACACAAACCCCGAGGCGCAAACGCCTAAAACACAAATCCCGAGGCGCAAATGCCTCCAAACACAAATCTCGAGGCACAAATGCCCTAAACACAAATCCCGATGCATAAATGACTCTAAACACAAATCTCGAGGCACAAATGCCCAGAACACAAATCCCGAGGCACAAACGCCTCCAAAAAAAATCCCGAGGCGCAAATGCCTCCAAACACAAATCCCGAGCCACAAACGCCTCCAAAGCACAAACCCCGAGGCACAAATGCCTCCAAAACACAAATCCCGAGGCACAAACGCCTCCAAACACAAATCCAGAGGTGCAAACGCCTCCTAACACAAAACTCGAGGCGCAAACGCCTCCTAACACAAATCCGAGGCACAAACGCCTCCAAACATAAATCCCGAGGCTCAAACGCCTCCAATCACAAATCCCTAGGCACAAATGCCTCTAACACACAAATCCCGAGGCACAAATGCCTCCTTACACAAAACTCGAGGCGTAAATGCGTCCAAACACAAATCTCGAGGAACATACGCCTTTAAACACAAACCCCGAGGCGCAAACACCTCCAAACACAAAACCCAAATGCCTCCAAACACAAATCCCGAGGCACAATCGCCTCCAAACACAAATCACGAGGCACAAACGCCTCCAAACACAAATTCTGAGGCACAAATGCCTCCAAACACAAATCTCGAGGCACAATTGCCTCCAACACACAAATCCCGAGGCACAAACGCCTCCAAACAAAAATTCTGAGGTGCAAATGCCTCCAAACACACAAATTCCGAGGCGCAAACGCCTCCAAACACAAATTCTGAGGTGCAAACGCCTCCAAACACAAACCTCGAGGCGCAAACGCCTCCAAACACAAATCCCAAGGCACAAACGCCTACAAACACAATTCTCGAGGCTCAAATGCCTCCAATCACAAATCCCGAGGCACAAATGCCTCCAAACACAAATCCCGATGCATAAATGACTCTAAACACAAATCTCGAGGCACAAACGCCTTCAAACACAAACCCCAAGGCGCAAATGCCTCCAAACACAAATCCTGAGGCGCAATTGCCTCCAACACACAAATCTCGATGCACAATTGCCTCCAACACACAAATCCCGAGGCACAAACGCCTCCAAACAAAAATCCCGAGGTGCAAACGCCTCCAAACACACAAATCCCGAGGCGCAAATGCCTCCAAACACAAATCCCGAGGTGCAAACGCCTCCAAACACAAACCTCGAGGCGCAAATGCCTCCAAACACAAATCCCAAGGCACAAATGCCTCCAAACACAAATCCCGTTGTCTAAATGTCTCTAAACACAAATCACGAGGCACAAATGAGTCCAAACACAAATCACGAGGCGCAAACACCTTCAAACACAAATCCCGAGGCGCAAACGCCTCCAAACACAAATCCCGAGGCGCAAACGATTCCAAACACAAATTCCAAGGCACAAATGCCTCCAACACACAAATCTCGAGGCACAAATGCCTCCAAACACAAACCCCGAGGCGCAAACGCCTAAAACACAAATCCCGAGGCGCAAATGCCTCCAAACACAAATCTCGAGGCACAAACGCCCTAAACACAAATCCCAATGCATAAATGACTCTAAACACAAATCTCGAGGCACAAACGCCCCAAACACAAATCCCGAGGCATAAACGCCTCCAAACACAAATTCCAAGGCACAAATGCCTCCAACACACAAATCTCGAGGCACAAATGCCTCCAAACACAAACCCCGAGGCGCAAATGCCTAAAACACAAATCCCGAGGCACAAATGCCTCCAAACACAAATCTCGAGGCACAAACGCCCTAAACACAAATCCTGATGCATAAATGACTCTAAACACAAATCTCGAGGCACAAATGCCCCGAACACAAATCCCGAGGCACAAATGCCTCCAAAAAAAATCCAGAGGCGCAAATGCCTCCAAACACAAATCCCGAGCCACAAACGCCTCCAAAGCACAAATCCCGAGGCACAAATGCCTCCAAAACACAAATCCCGAGGCACAAACGCCTCCAAACACAAAACTCGAGGCGCAAACGCCTCCTAACACAAATTCCGAGGCACATACGCCTCCAAACACAAATCTCGAGGCTCAAACGCCTCCAATCACAAATCCCTAGGCACAAATGCCTCTAACACACAAATCCTGAGGCACAAACGCCTTCTTACACAAAACTCGAGGTGTGAATGCGTCCAAACACAAATCTCGAGGAACATACGCCTTTAAACACAAACCCCGAGGCGCAAACACCTCCAAACACAAAACCCAAATGCCTCCAAACACAAATCCGAAGGCACAATCGCCTCCAAACACAAATCACGAGGCACAAACGCCTCCAAACACAAATCCCGAGGCGCAAATGCCTCCAAACACAAATCTCGAGGCACAATTGCCTCCAACACACAAATCTCGAGGCACAAACGCCTCCAAACAAAAATCCCGAGGTGCAAACGCCTCCAAACACACAAATTCCGAGGCGCAAACGCCTCCAAACACAAATTCTGAGGTGCAAACGCCTCCAAACACAAACCTCGAGGCGCAAACGCCTCCAAACACAAATCCCAAGGCACAAATGCCTCCAAACACAATTCCCGTGGCCTAAACATCTCTAAACACAAATCACGAGGCACAAATTCCTCCAAACACAAATCCCGATGCATAAATGACTCTAAACACAAATCTCGAGGCACAAACGCCTTCAAACACAAACCCCAAGGCGCAAATGCCTCCAAACACAAATCCCGAGGCGCAAATGCCTCCAAACACAAATCTCGAGGCACAATTGCCTCCAACACATAAATCCCGAAGCACAAACGCCCCTAAACAAAAATCCCGAGGTGCGAACGCCTCCAAACACACAAATTCCGAGGGGCAAATGCCTCCAAAGCCAAATCCCGAGGTGCAAACGCCTCCAAACATAAACCTCGAGGCGCAAACGCCTCCAAACACAAATCCCAAGGCACAAACGCCTCCAAACATAAATCCCGAGGCTCAAATGCCTCCAATCACAAATCCCGAGGCACAAATGCCTCCAAACACAAATCCCGATGCATAAATGACTCTAAACACAAATCTCGAGGCACAAACGCCTTCAAACACAAACCCCAAGGCGCAAATGCCTCCAAACACAAATCCCGAGGTGCAAATGCCTCCAAACACAAATCTCGAGGCACAATTGCCTCCAACACACAAATCCCGAGGCACAAACGCCTCCAAACAAAAATCCCGAGGTGCAAACGCTTCCAAACACACAAATCCCGAGGCGTGAATGCCTCCAAACACAAATCCCGAGGTGCAAACGCCTCCAAACACAAACCTCGAGGCGCAAATGCCTCCAAACACAAATCCCAAGGCACAAACGCCTCCAAACACAAATCCCGTGGCCTAAACATCTCTAAACACAAATCACGAGGCACAAATGAGTCCAAACACAAATCACGAGGCGCAAACGCCTTCAAACACAAATCCCGAGGCGCAAACGATTCCAAACACAAATTCCAAGGCACAAATGCCTCCAACACACAAATCTCGAGGCACAAATGCCTCCAAACACAAACCCCGAGGCACAAACGCCTAAAACACAAATCCCGAGGCGCAAATACCTCCAAACACAAATCTCGAGGCACAAACGCCCTAAACACAAATCCCGATGCTTAAATGACTCTAAACACAAATCTCGAGGCACAAACGCCCCGAACACAAATCCCGAGGCACAAACGCCTCCAAACACAAATTCCAAGGCACAAATGCCTCCAACACACAAATCTCGAGGCACAAATGCCACCAAACACAAACCCCGAGGCACAAACGCCTAAAACACAAATCCCGAGGCACAAATGCCTCCAAACACAAATCTCGAGGCACAAATGCCCTAAACACAAATCCCGATGCATAAATGACTCTAAACACAAATCTCGAGGCACAAATGCCCCGAACACAAATCCCGAGGCACAAACGCCCCGAATACAAATCCCGAGGCACAAACGCCTCCAAAAAAAATCCCGAGGCGCAAATGCCTCCAAACACAAATCCCGAGCCACAAACGCCTCCAAAGCACAAACCCCGAGGCACAAATGATTCCAAAACACAAATCCCCAGGCACAAACGCCTCCAAACACAAATCCATAGGTGCAAACGCCTCCTAACACAAAACTCGAGGCGCAAACGCCTCCTAACACAAATCCCGAGGCACAAACGCCTCCAAACACAAATCCCGAGGCTCAAACGCCTCCAATCACAAATCCCTAGGCACAAATGCCTCTAACACACAAATCCGGAGGCACAAACGCCTCCTTACACAAAACTCGAGGCGTGAATGCGTCCAAACACAAATCTCGAGGAACATACGCCTTTAAACACAAACCCCGAGGCGCAAACACCTCCAAACACAAAACCCAAACGCCTCTAAACACAAATCCCGAGGCACAATCGCCTCCAAACACAAATCACGAGGCACAAACGCCTCCAAACACAAATCCCGAGGCGCAAATGCCTCCAAACACAAATCTCGAGGCACAATTGCCTCCAACACACAAATCCCGAGGCACAAACGCCTCCAAACAAAAATCCCGAGGTGCAAACGCCTCCAAACACACAAATTTCGAGGAGCAAACACCTCCAAACACAAATTCTGAGGTGCAAACGCCTCCAAACACAAACCTCGAGGCGCAAACGCCTCCAAACATAAATCCCAAGGCACAAACGCCTCCAAACACAATTCCCGTGGCCTAAACGTCTCTAAACACAAATCACGAGGCACAAATACCTCCAAACACAAATCCCAAGGCGCAAACGCCTCCAAACAAAAATCCCAAGGCAAAAATGCCTCCAAACACAAATCCCGAGGAGCAAACGATTCCAAACAAAAATCCCGAGGCACAAACGCTTACAAACAAAAATCTCGAGGCACAAAACCCAAACGCCTCCAAACACAAATCCCGAGGCACAATTGCCTCCTAACACAAATCACGAGGCACAAATGCCTCCAAACACAAATCCCAAGGCGCAAACGCCTCCAAACACAAACCCCAAGGCGCAAACCCACCAAACACAAATCCCGAGGCACAAACACCTTCAAACACAAATCCCGAGGCGCAAATGCCTCCAAACACAAATCCCGAGGCGCAAACGATTCCAAACACAAATTCCAAGGCATAAATGCCTCCAACACACAAATCTCGAGGCACAAATGCCTCCAAACACAAACCCCGAGGCGCAAACGCCTAAAACACAAATCCCGAGGCGCAAATGCCTCCAAACACAAATCTCGAGGCACAAACGCCCTAACACACAAATCCCAATGCATAAATGACTCTAAACACAAATCTCGAGGCACAAACGCCCCGAACACAAATCCCGAGGCATAAACGCCTCCAAACACAAATTCCAAGGCACAAATGCCTCCAACACACAAATCTCGAGGCACAAATGCCTCCAAACACAAATCCCGAGCCACAAATGCCTCCAAAGCACAAATCCCGAGGCACAAATGCCTCCAAAACACAAATCCCGAGGCACAAACGCCTCCAAACACAAATCCAGAGGTGCAAACGCCTCCTAACACAAAACTCGAGGCGCAAACGCCTCCTAACACAAATCCCGAGGCACAAACGCCTCCAAACACAAATCCCGAGGCTCAAACGCCTCCAATCACAAATCCCTAGGCACAAATGCCTCTAACACACAAATCCCGAGGCACAAACGCCTCCTTACACAAAACTCGAGGTGTGAATGCATCCAAACACAAATCTCGAGGAACATACGCCTTTAAACACAAACCCCGAGGCGCAAACACCTCCAAACACAAAACCCAAATGCCTCCAAACACAAATCCGAAGGCACAATCGCCTCCAAACACAAATCACGAGGCACAAACGCCTCCAAACACAAATCCCGAGGCGCAAATGCCTCCAAACACAAATCTCGAGGCACAATTGCCTCCAACACACAAATCTCGAGGCACAAACGCCTCCAAACAAAAATCCCGAGGTGCAAACGCCTCCAAACACACAAATTCCGAGGCGCAAACGCCTCCAAACACAAATTCTGAGGTGCAAACGCCTCCAAACACAAACCTCGAGGCGCAAACGCCTCCAAACACAAATCCCAAGACACAAACGCCTCCAAACACAATTTCCGTGGCCTAAACGTCTCTAAACACAAATCACGAGGCACAAATTCCTCCAAACACAAATACCGATGCATAAATGACTCTAAACACAAATCTCGAGGCACAAACGCCTTCAAACACAAACCCCAAGGCACAAATGCCTCCAAACACAAATCCCGAGGCGCAAATGCCTCCAAACACAAATCTCGAGGCACAATTGCCTCCAACACATAAATCTCAAAGCACAAACGCCCCTAAACAAAAATCCCGAGGTGCGAACGCCTCCAAACACACAAATTCCGAGGCGCAAATGCCTCCAAAGCCAAATCCCGAGGAGCAAACGCCTCCGAACACAAACCTCGAGGCGCAAACGCCTCCAAACACAAATCCCAAGGCACAAACGCCTCCAAACACAAATCCCGAGGCTCAAATGCCTCCAATCACAAATCCCGAGGCACAAATGCCTCTAAACACAAATCCCGATGCATAAATGACTCTAACACACAAATCTCGAGGCACAAACGCCTTCAAACACAAACCCCAAGGCGCAAATGCCTCCAAACACAAATCCTGAGGTGCAAATGCCTCCAAACACAAATCTCGAGGCACAATTGCCTCCAACACACAAATCCTGAGGCACAAACGCCTCCAAACAAAAATCCCGAGGTGCAAACGCCTCCAAACACACAAATCCCGAGGTGCGAATGCCTCCAAACACAAATCCCGAGGTGCAAACGCCTCCAAACATAAACCTCGAGGCGCAAATGCCTCCAAACACAAATCCCAAGGCACAAAAGCCTCCAAACACAAATCCCGTGGCCTAAACATCTCTAAACACAAATCACGAGGCACAAATGAGTCCAAACACAAATCACGAGGCGCAAACGCCTTCAAACACAAATCCCGAGGCGCAAACGATTCCAAACACAAATTCCAAGGCACAAATGCCTCCAACACAAAAATCTCGAGGCACAAATGCCTCCAAACACAAACCCCGAGGCACAAACGCCTAAAACACAAATCCCGAGGCGCAAATGCCTCCAAACACAAATCTCGAGGCACAAACGCCCTAAACACAAATCCCGATGCATAAATGACTCTAAACACAAATCTCGAGGCACAAACGCCCCAAACACAAATCCCGAGGCACAAACGCCTCCAAACACAAATTCCAAGGCACAAATGCCTCCAACACATAAATCTCGAGGCACAAATGCCTCCAAACACTAACCCCGAGGCGCAAATGCCTAAAACAAAAATCCCGAGGCACAAATGCCTCCAAACACAAATCTCGAGGCACAAATGCCCTAAACACAAATCCCGATGCATAAATGACTCTAAACACAAATCTCGAGGGTATATTCCTCGAGATTTGTGTTTGGACGCATTCACGCCTCAAGATTTGTGTAAGGAGGCGTTTGTGCCTCGGGATTTGTGTGTTAGAGGCATTTGTGCCTAGAGATTTGTGATTGGAGGCGTTTGAGCCTCGGGATTTGTGTTTGGAGGCGTTTGTCGGGATTTGTGTTAGGAGGCATTTGCGCCTCGAGTTTTGTGTTAGGAGGCATTTGTGCCTCGGGATTTGTGTTTTGGAGGCATTTGTGCCTCGGGGTTTGTGCTTTGGAGGCGTTTGTGGCTCGGGATTTGTGTTTGGAGGCGTTTGCGCCTCGGGATTTTATTTGGAGGCGTTTGTGCCTCGGGATTTGTGTTCGAGGCGTTTATGCCTCGAGATTTGTGTTTGGAGGCATTTGTGCCTCGGGATTTGTGTTTATAGGCGTTTGTGCCTTGGGGTTTGTGTTTGGAGGCATTTGTGCCTCGAGATTTGTGTGTTGGAGGCATTTGTGCCTCGAAATTTGTGTTTGGAGGCATTAGAGGCTTGGGATTTGTGTTTGGAAGCGTTTGTGCCTCGGGATTTTTGTTTGGAGGCATTTGCTCCTCGAGATTTGTGTTTGGAGGCATTTGTGCCTCGGGATTTGTGTTTGGAGGCGTTTGAGCATCGTGATTTGTGTTTGGAGGCGTTTGTACCTCGAGATTTGTGTTTGGAGGCGTTTGTGCCTCGGTATTTGTGTTAGGAGGCGTTTGCGCCTTGGGATTTGTGTTTGTAGGCGTTTGCGCCTCAGGATTTGTGTTTGGAGGCAGTTGTGCCTCGGTATTTGTGTTAGGAGACGTTTGTGCCTCGAGATTTGTGTTTGGAGGCATTTGTGCCTCGGGATTTGTGTTATGAGGCCTTTGTGCCTCGGGGTTTGTGTTTGGAGGCGTTTGCGCTTCGGAATTTGTGTTTGAAGGCATTTGTGCTCGGGATTTTTGTTTGGAGGCGTTTGCACCTAGGGATTTTTGTTTGGAAGCGTTTGTGCCTTGGGATTTGTGATTTGGAGGCGTTTGTGCCTCGGGATTTGTGTTTGGAGGCATTTGCGCCTCGGGATTTTTGTTTGGAGGCGTTTGCGCCTTGGGGTTTGTGTTTGGAGGCGTTTGTGCCTCGAGATTTATGTTTGGAGGCATTTGTGCCTCGGGATTTGTATTTATAGGCATTTGTGCCTCAGGGTTTGTGTTTGGAGGCATTTGTGCCTCGAGATTTGTGAGTTGGAGGCATTTGTGCCTCGGAATTTGTGTTTGGAGGCATTTGAGGCTCGGGATTTGTGTTTGGAGGCGTTTGTGCCTCGGGATTTGTGTTTGGAGGCGTTTGCTCCTCGGGATTTGTGTTTGGAGGCATTTGTGCCTCGGGATTTGTGTTTGGAGGCATTTGAACGTCGTGATTTGTGTTTGGAGGCGTTTGTATCTCGAGATTTGTGTTTGGAGGCGTTTGCGCCTCGAGATTTGTGTTTGGAGGCGTTTGTGCCTCGGTATTTGTGTTAGGAGACATTTGCGCCTCGGGATTTATGTTTGTAGGCGTTTGTGCCTTGGGATTTGTGTTTGGAGGCGTTTGCGCCTCGGGGTTTGTGTTAGGAGGCGTTTGCACCTCGGGATTTGTGTTTGGAGGCGTTTGTGCCTCGGGATTTGTGTTTTGGAGGCGTTTGTGCCTTGGGATTTGTGTTTGGAGGCGTTTTCGCCTCGGGATTTTTTTTGGAGGCATTTGTGCCTCAGGATTTGTGTTTGGAGGCATTTGCCTCGGGATTTGTGTGTTGGAGGCATTTGTACCTTGGGATTTGTGTTTGGAGGCGTTTGTGCCTCGGGATTTGTGTTTGGAGGGTTTGCGCCTCGGGATTTCTATTTGGAGGTGGTTGTGCCTCGGTATTTGTGTTTGGAGGCGTTTGTGCCTCGTGATTTGTGTTTGGAGGCGATTGTGCCTCGGGATTTATGTTTGGAAGTGTTTATGGTTCGGGATTTGTGTTTGGAGGCATTTATTCCTCGGTATTTGTGTTTGAAGGCGTTTGTGCCTCGAGATTTGTGTTTGGAGGCGTTTGCAACTTGGGATTTGTGATTGGAGGCGTTTGTGCCACGAGATTTGTGTTTTGAGGCGTTTGTGCCTCGGGGTTTGTGTTTGGAGGCGTTTACACCTCAAGAATTGTGTTTGTAGGCATTTGTGCCTCGGGATTTGTGTATTGGAGGCGTTTGTGCCTCGGGATTTGTGTTTGGAGGCGTTTGTGCTTCGAGATTTGTATTTGGAGGCATTTGCTCCTCGGGATTTGTGTTTGGAGGCATTTGCGCCTCGAGATTTGTGTTTGGAGGCATTTGCGCCGCGGGGTATATGTTTGGAGGTGTTTGCGCCTCGAGATTTGTGTTTGGAGGCATTTGTGCCTCGTGATTTGTGTTTAGAGACTTTTAGGCCACTGGATTTGTGTTTGGAGGCGTTTGTGCCTCGGATTTGTGTTTGGAGGCTGTTCGGTCGAAACCTAACGGTTTATTTTATATCCGCAAGCGCACGGGCTATTGTAATATAGCGGGTGCAAGTACGAGTCGATCCCACAGAGACAGGGTTTACTTAAGGGATATTTTTGTCTTTAGAAAATATAAAAAGGATTGGGGGGTAGATAAAATTGGTTTTTAGAATAATAGAGAGAGCATAGACAGAAAATACTTTAATTGAATTCTTATAAAACGAAGCATTCTCGGGATTGGAAATCATACACATAATCTTATTCATCAAATTGTCATTGTCTTAGAAATAAAAGGTTTTCATAAAAAGCAAGGATGGTATGTTAGGCCTACGCTATTTCGGGCTAGGACAATAGCGTTTGTATTCTTCACTAATTATGTTCTAACTGTTTGAGAAATCCGTTTATGTTTGACCCCGCCCTGTCACAAACGGGCATTCCGGCTTATCTCTAGCTGACCATAATTAGTAAGAATCCATTAAGGACGGAAGTTCAACATACTTTCCATTAAAAGAACATCCCTAGGCCATTGAACTACTCTCGTGATCAATGAACCTAGTTTCTTTATATGGTTCCGTCAATTGAGATTCTCCGCTAGGTACTTCTCTCAATTATTTGAATCATACAAATTGGATATCGCCAATAAGTAAGGCATTTAGAGAATAATATAAAGAAATTGTTTTAGATGAAGAAAGAAGACAAGACTAATCATTTTTTAGATGATGAATAAGCATGTTTTTGAGTTTCCAACCCCAAGAATATGGGGATTACTCACAAGCCATTTATAATATAAAAGCAATTAAAATAAGAGATTGAGTAAGAGAGACTTATGATGGACAAATGCTGGAAATAATGCTTCACTTTTATTGATCTTCTTCCAAAGTAACTTCAAGAACAAAGTAATGACTTGATCTTCAAATCTCCTTGGAAATTGTTATCACAAGTATTTTGTGTTTTCTATCTATCAAATATCGTATTTCTCTCTAATGATTCGTGTTTAAGACTCGATCTCTAGGGTCCTATTTATAAAAAGGAGGGCACTCTTCAATCGGGTGCAACCAAAAGGTGCCTTTACGTCGCCGATCACGTTTGCACGGCCGTGTCAAGGAAGTTGCACGGCCGTGTGACCCTTGGCGCCGCTTTGAATTTAAGTCTTGACACCTTGCACGGCCGCTCCTAAATAAGCTGCACGGCCGCTCCGCCTGATGACACGGGCGCTCCTTCTTCAAGACACGGCCACTCCATATTTTAGGGCCAAAAATGGCCTGAAAAATGCCAAGTGCACGGCCGCTCCATCTCTGCTGCACGGCCGCTCTGTCTGAATTTTAACTTTGTGTGCTTGATTTGGTTGGTGCTCTCCCATGTCTTTTTGCCTTGAAGTGTCCAAGTATCCTTTTGATAAAAATGAACCTAAAACCTGTCTAAAAAGGCAAGAAATATACCAAAAGCGTAAAATCTAGAAAATAAGGAAAAGAAACTAAAAAGTATAAGAAATGAAATGAAAAATGATGTTTTATGCCATAAAAAGTATATAAAAATAAGGATAAATGACTATATAATAGTCACTTATCAAACTCCCCCACACTTAAACCTTTGCTTGTCCCCAAGCAAACTTATAATGAAATATGGGGAGGGAGAAAAATATGATTGATCCCTCAAAAATAAAGTAGCAAGCCCTTGAATGCCTTGTAGATAATGCCTTTTATCTATCCAATCATATTTTGAATACCTTTAAAAATTTATTTTAGGAAGAAATATTTTAGGGATATTTTAAAGAGATAAAATGCAAGACAATAACCTAGTATAGCATATATAGAATTTTGACCAAGTAAAGCATGCTAGAAGGAAGAATCTTCTTGGTAGGAAAAGCTATCACTTTTTAGAGTGATTTTTTTAAAAAAGATGAATTTTATTTCTTTAAGATGTACAAGAGAAGGTATAGACATTTTATTCACAATTTAGAAGTTCCGAAGAATTGTATTACATTCTTGAATCACAAGGGTGAAGAATGGGTGATGGTAGTGGAAAAATCTCGTCAAAGTCAAACAAATTTATCTTATTTTTGTACGTGTTATATTTTTGTAAAAGACCTAAGTTATTCTTGATCCTTTCAAGTAGGAGACATTGTGGTCGCGAGCCCCATGTTCCTAATACTTAGATCAAGAATACTTTTGGATATTATTTCCGTTTTGGCAAGGAAGCATCGTCGCAGCGAACGCCGTGCCCCGAGTTACTTAGGAGATAATTTTCTTTTTGCTTTTGGTGACCATTGTCACTCTTTTATTAATAAGATAAAAGTGTTTTTCTTTGACTTGATTTGAAAATGGAAGGATGGAATTTATGAAAGGGTGTGATTCAAGGGATGCAAACAAAAAGGTGCTTCTTAAAAAGGGAATAAATATCTAATAAAGATAAAAAATGTACAATCTTAAAGGAATATATTCAAAAATTTGCATATATAACCAAGCATAAAAGGATTCCTTTCTAATCAAATGCATTTTCCTTGATGAGATTCTATATTGTGCTATACCAACTTATGAGGCTTTCAATTATTTCCTAAAAAGATCCCTTATACTTTTCCTTTTTTATAAATTTCTAAGTGTATAGAAAATATGAGAGGAAAGATAAAGGCATTTATACTAGGGCAATTGGCAAGCATAAAGATAATGATTTTTGATCATCATAGGAATTTTTTTTTTTTTTATATACTATTATACATGCATAAAAGAAAAAATGCAACTAAATTAAAAAGAAAAAAATTATACTAGAAAGCAGTTAAATCTAATCTAAAAAACAAGTAAAAATTTAAAACTAGAAAGCGAAAAATAAAAGATAGATATACCCCCCCACACTTGAAATGAACATTGTCCTCGATGTTTCAAGGAACAAAGAGTAAAAAGATAAGCATGCGGTGGTAAACAAAATTATGATAAATAGTAATATAATCCATCGGTTTATTATTCCGATGATGCTTGTTTAAGGTCATAAGCTCGACCCCTTTTTATCAGTAACAATGGACAGTGAGTGGTATTGTATTGGTCTCTTGTCCTTAACAACTCGCCATTCCTTGCCCTTTGGCGTGATTGAGCTCTTATAATTGATGCACATGCGGCATCCCGGTGTGCTTTTTTTCTTAGGCCCCCTACCCTTTGATTTTTCAATTTTATTATGCTGCCTAGGGTGCATATTTTTCATACCATTATGATCTAAGGGCTTTTTAATTATTATTTTTGAGTCCTTGGATTGCGAGTTTTCACTCTTTTTGTTATCATTCTTAGGAGTGTCAACTTCATGGCACGATTTCTTGAGATTTAAGTCTTTAAATTCGACTTTCTTATTTCCAATGTTTAAAGAAAGAGTGCCATTCTTTACATCTATTATTGCACCAGCGGTGGCAAGAAAAGGTCTTCCTAGAATGATTGGAATTTGGTGATCTTCCTCCATATCAAGAACTACAAAGTCAACCGGGATGATCAATTTCCCAATTTGACAAGGGACGTCTTCCATAATACCCATCGGGTATTTAATGGAGCGATCCGCTAGTTGGAGAGAAATAGTGGTGGGTTTCATTTCCCCCACACCTAGTTTCTTACCTACCGAAAGCGGAATGAGGCTCACACTTGCCCCAAGATCTAACAAAGCATTATCAACATTATATTTACCTATTTTGCAAGGAATAGAGAAAGTGCCGGGATCTTTTAATTTAGGAGGAAGTTCTTTTTGTAAGATGGCACTTACTTCTTCCGTTAATGCAACAGTCTCATGCTCCTCAAGCTTTCTCTTATTTGCAAGAATCTCCTTTAAGAACTTAGCATAAGACGGCATTTGTTGAAGGGCATCGGTAAAAGGTATGTTGATGTAAATAGACTTTAAGACTTCTAAAAATTTTGCAAATTGTTTGTCAAGTTTGGCTCTTACCAACCTTTGGGGGTATGGTATTGGAGGGTCAAAATTTCTAGAAATCTTAGGGGATTCTGTCCCATTTTCAATATCTTCATTAGTCTCAACCATCGGTGGGGTCGGACTAACGTTCTCCTTATTTGGTTTGATATTTTCCTTAGGAAGGGGATCTACAATTTCTTTTCCACTCCTAGTTTCTACCGCACTAACATGCTCATCGGGCCTTTGCGATTGACCGGGAAAACTCCCTTGTGGTCTATGCGAGGTGCCGGCTTGTTGAGCTTGTTGATTTTCAAGCATTCTATTGTGGGCGGCTAAATTATCAAACCTAGCATTCAATGACTTAATGGATTCCCTTAACTCATTATTGGTCTTCTCTTGTTCGTTTTTGCTTTCGATCATAAAATCCATAATAAGATCCAATTTAGACTTAGGGGGAGGGAAAGCACTAGAATTGCCATTGAAATTCTTTTGTGTGAATCCCGGTGGTTGTGTAGAAGATTGCGGGTTTAAAATATTGTTATTCTTATAGAAAAAATTTGGGTGATTTCTCCACTCGGGATTGTATGTGTTTGAATACATACCACCCTTTTCCCCATAAGAATTGACAAAGTTTACTTGATCACTAGAAGTAGTGTCAAGCAATTCACAACATTCTGTACTATGTGAGTTTGACCCACATAGTTCACAAACAACATTAATGTTGGCCACGGGATTTACATTAAAGTTTTCAAACTTTTTAAGAAGCATATCAACTTTAGAAGATAAGGTAGTAATGACATCAATATTATACTTACCTGGAATCCCCTGCGGTTGTTCCTTCTCATTGAACCATTGATAGTGATTCAGGGCTATGCTTTCTATCAAGTCGTATGCTTGATCCACCGTCTTATTCATTAGTGCACCTCCTGCGGCGGCATCAATTGTCTCCCTTGTTCTATGTGTGAGACCATTGTAGAAAGTATGCACAATTAACCACTTTTCAAGCCCGTGGTGAGGGCACATCCTTAGGAGCTCTTTGAATCGCTCCCAAGCGTCATACAGTGATTCGCTTCCTGTTTGGCTAAAATTTGTAATCTTCGTCCGAATTTGAGCAAGCCTTGATCGGAGGGAAGAAACGTCCAAGGAATGCTTCTTGAATTTGGTCCCAAGTTGTAAAAGAGTTTGGTGGGACTGAAATTAACCACCGTTTCGCCTTATCCTTAAGAGAGAAAGGAAAAAGGCGCATCTCGAATTGCTTCGGGTAACATTCCGAATACGTGTAGTATCACAGTATTCCAAGAATGTTTGGATGTGGAGATGAGGATCTTCGAAAGCAGTGCCGCTATACTGGTTATTCATAACCATAAGCAAAAGTCGCGGCTTTATCTCAAAGTGTGCCGCTTCGGCATTCGGCACAACAATAGGGGATCTAGTTCCCGGGGTACTTGGATTAACAAAGTCCCGTAGGGTCCTAGCGGGTGTTTGCGGTTCTCCGTCCATGTGTTTTTGTAGAGTTTCTCTAAATCTTCTTAATCTTTCGTGAAAGCTTCTTTCGGGTTACGGATCAAAGTTGTCAACAAATGTCCGAGACCGTTTCATAAACTACAAGAAAAACACTTGAAGAAAAATTAAACGTAACAGATTATAGGACAGGAAAGCAAAATAGTAAAAACAAAATAAAAAAAAACAAAAAATTTTGTAGTAAAGACAAAAATAAAAAGTAAACCGTTGTCCCCAGCAACGGCGCCAAAAACTTGTTCGGTCGAAACCTAACGGTTTATTTTATATCCGCAAGCACACGGGCTATTGTAATATAGCGGGTGCAAGTACGAGTCGATCCCACAGAGACAGGGTTTACTTAAGGGATATTTTTGTCTTTAGAAAATATAAAAAGGATTGGGGGGTAGATAAAATTGGTTTTTAGAATAATAGAGAGAGCATAGACAGAAAATACTTTAATTGAATTCTTATAAAACGAAGCATTCTCGGGATTGGAAATCATACACATAATCTTATTCATCAAATTGTCATTGTCTTAGAAATAAAAGGTTTTCATAAAAAGCAAGGATGGTATGTTAGGCCTACGCTATTTCGGGCTAGGACAATAGCGTTTGTATTCTTCACTAATTATGTTCTAACTGTTTGAGAAATCCGTTTATGTTTGACCCCGCCCTGTCACAATCGGGCATTCCGGCTTATCTCTTGCTGACCATAATTAGTAAGAATCCATTAAGGACGGAAGTTCAACATACTTTCCATTAAAAGAACATCCCTAGGCCATTGAACTACTCTCGTGATCAATGAACCTAGTTTCTTTATATGGTTCCGTCAATTGAGATTCTCCGCTAGGTACTTCTCTCAATTGACTGAATCATACAAATTGGATATCGCTAATAAGTAAGGCATTTAGAGAATAATATAAAGAAATTGTTTTAGATGAAGAAAGAAGACAAGACTAATCATTTTTTAGATGATGAATAAGCATGTTTTTGAGTTTCCAACCCCAAGAATATGGGGGATTACTCACAAGCCATTTATAATATAAAAGCAATTAAAATAAGAGATTGAGTAAGAGAGACTTATGATGGACAAATGCTGGAAATAATGCTTCACTTTTATTGATCTTCTTCCAAAGTAACTTCAAGAACAAAGTAATGACTTGATCTTCAAATCTCCTTGGAAATTGTTATCACAAGTATTTTGTGTTTTCTATCTATCAAATATCAGTATTTCTCTCTAATGATTCGTGTTTAAGACTGATCTCTAGGGTCCTATTTATAAAAAGGAGGGAACTCTTCAATCGGGTGCAACCAAAAGGTGCCTTTACGTCGCGATCCACGTTTTGCACGGCCGTGTCAAGGAAGTTGCACGGCCGTGTGACCCTTGGCGCCAGCTTTGAATTTAAGTCTTGACACCTTGCACGGCCGCTCCTAAATAAGCTGCACGGCCGCTCCGCCTGATGACACGGGCGCTCCTTCTTCAAGACACGGCCACTCCATATTTTAGGGCCAAAAATGGCCTGAAAAATGCCAAGTGCACGGCCGCTCCATCTCTGCTGCACGGCCGCTCTGTCTGAATTTTAACTTTGTGTGCTTGATTTGGTTGGTGCTCTCCCATGTCTTTTTGCCTTGAAGTGTCCAAGTATCCTTTTGATAAAAATGAACCTAAAACCTGTCTAAAAAGGCAAGAAATATACCAAAAGCGTAAAATCTAGAAAATAAGGAAAAGAAACTAAAAAGTATAAGAAATGAAATGAAAAATGATGTTTTATGCCATAAAAAGTATATAAAAATAAGGATAAATGACTATATAATAGTCACTTATCAGAGGCGTTTGTGCCTTGGGATTTGTGTTTGGAGGCGATTGCGCCTCGAGGTTTATGTTTGGAGGCGTTTGCACCTCGAGATTTGTGTTTGGAGGCGTTTGCACCTCGGGATTTGTGTGTTTGGAGGCATTTGCACCTCGGGATTTTTGTTTGGAGGCGTTTGTACCTCGGATTTGTGTGTTGGAGGCATTTGTGCCTCGAGATTTGTGTTTGGAGGCATTTGCGCCTCGGGATTTGTGTTTGGAGGCGTTTGCGCCTCGGGATTTGTGTTTGGAGGCGTTTGCGCCTCCCGATTTGTGTTTGGAGGTGTTTGTGCCTCGAGATTTTTGTTTGTAAGCGTTTGTGCCTTGGGATTTGTGTTTGGAGGTGTTTTTGCCTTGGGATTTATGTTTGGAGGCGTTTGTGCCTCGTGATTTGTGTTTAGAGACGTTTAGGCCACGGGATTTGTGTTTGGAGGCGTTTGTGCCTTGGGATTTGTGTTTGGAGGCGTTTGCGCCTCGAGGTTTGTGTTTGGAGGCGTTTGCACCTCGGGATTTGTGTTTGGAGGCGTTTGCGCCTCAGGTTTTGTGTGTTTGTAGGCGTTTGCACCTCGGGATTTTTGTTTGGAGGCGTTTGTGCCTCGGGATTTGTGTGTCGGAGGCAATTGTGCCTCGAGATTTGTGTTTGGAGGCATTTGCGCCTCGGGATTTGTGTTTGGAGGCAATTGCGCCTTGGGTTTGTGTTTGAAGGCGTTTGTGCCTCGAGATTTGTGTTTAGAGTCATTTATGCCTCGGGATTTTGTGTTTGGAGACGTTTGTGCCTCGGGATTTGTGATTGGAGGCATTTGAGCCTCAAGATTTGTGTTTGGAGGCGTTTGTGCTCGGGATTTATGTTTGGAGGCGTTTGCGCCTCAGGTTTTGTGTTAGGAGGCGTTTTCACCTCGGGATTTGTGTTTGGATGCATTTGGAGGCATTTGAGCGTTGTGATATTTATTTGGAGGCGTTTGTGCCTCGAGATTTGTGTTTGGAGGCGTTTGCGCCTCGGGATTTGTGTTTGGAGGCATTTGTGCCTCGTATTTGTGTTAGGAGGCATTTGCGCCTCGGGATTTATGTTTGGAGGCGCTTTTGCCTTTTGATTTGTGTTTGCAGGCGTTTGTGCCTCGTGGTTTGTGTTAGGAGGGGTTTGCACCTCGGGATTTGTGTTTGGAGGCGTTTGTGCCTTGGAATTTGTGTTTGGAGGCGTTTTTGCCTCGTGATTTTTTTTGAGGCGTTTGCACCTCGGGATTTGTGTTTGGAGGCGTTTGTGCCTCGAGATTTGTGTTTGGAGGCGTTTGTGCCTCGGGATTTGTGTTTGGAGGGTTTGCGCCTCGGGGATTGTGTTTGGAGGCGCTTGCGCCTCGGGATTTGTGTTTGGAGGCGTTTGTGCCTCGTGATTTGTGTTTGGAGGCGATTGTGCCTCGGGATTTGTGTTTGGAGGTGTTTGGGTTTTGTGTTTGGAGGTGGTTGCGCCTCGGGGTTTGTGTTTAAAGGCGTATGTTCCTCGAGATTTGTGTTTGGACGCATTCACGCCTCGAGATTTGTGTAAGGAGGCGTTTGTGCCTCGGGATTTGTGTGTTAGAGGCATTTGTGCCTAGGGATTAGTGATTGGAGGCGTTTGAGCCTCGGATTTGTGTTTGGAGGCGCCGTGCCCCTGGATTTGTGCTAGGAGGCGCAGCGCCGAGTTTTGTGTTAGGAGACGTTGCACCTCCGGGATTCCAGTGCTCGAGGCGCCAGGTTGCCTCGGATTTGTGTTTTGAGGCATTTCGTGCCTCTGGGGTCAGGCTTGGGAGGCATTTGTGGCTGGGATCAGTGTTGAGGCGTTGGCGCCGAGATTTTTGGAGGCGCTTGTGCCTCGGGATCTTGTGTTCGGCGTTTGTGCCTCGAGATTCGTGTTCGAGGCAGCCGGGATTTGTTTAGGCGTTTGTGCTCGAGATTTGTGCTGGGAGGCATTTGTCTCGACTCAGGCGCATGCTCGCGCTCAGGCTGGGAGGCATCCAGGCCTCGAGACTCGTGCTCGGAGGCATTTATGCCTGGTTCAGGCTCGGGAGGCATTAGAGGCCTGGGATTTGTGTTTGGGAGGCGCCATGTGCCTCGGGATTTGTGCTCGAGGCGTTTGCTCCTCGGGATTTGTGTGAGGCATTTGAGGCCTCGAGATTTGTGCTCGGGAGGCTTGCCGAGCCGTGATTTGTGCTCGAGGCGTCAGACTCGAGATTTCAGGCTCGAGGCGCTTGCCGCCGGATTGCAGGTTGGAGGCGCCAGGCCTCGGCATTTGTGTTAGGAGATGCCATACCGGGATCTTTGTTTGTAGCGCCAGGCCTCGGGATTTGTGTTTGAGGGCTCGCGCCTCGGGCTCAGGTTAGGAGGCGCCACCTCGGAAATCACGAGGCACAAATGCCTCCAAACACAAATCCCGAGGCGCAAAAACCTTCAAACACAAATTCCGAGGCGCAAACGCCTCCAAACACAAATCCCGAGGTGCAAACGATTCCAAACACAAATCACGAGGCACAAACACTTACAACAAAAATCTCGAGGCACAAACACCTCCAAACACAAATCCCGAGGCGCAAACGCCTCCAAACACAAATCTCGAGGCACAAATGCCTCCAAACACAAATCACGATGCGCAAACGCCTCCAAACACAAATCCCGAGGCGCAAACGCCTCCAAACACAAATCCCGAGGCGCAAATGCCTCCAAACACAAATCTCGAGGCACAAATGCCTCCAATTCACAAATCCCGAGGCACAAACGCCTCCAAACATAAACCCCGAGGCGCAAACTCCTATAAACATAAATCCCGAGTCGCAAATGCCTCCAAACACAAATCTCGAGGCACAAACGCCCTAAACACAAATCCCGAGGCACAAACGCCTCCAAAAAAAATCCCGAGGTGCAAACGCCTCCAAACACAAATCCCAAGCCACAAACGCCTCCAAAGCACAAACCCCGAGGCACAAATGCCTCCAAAACACAAATCCCGAGGCACAAACGCCTCCAAACACAAATCTAGAGGTGCAAACGCCTCCTAAAACAAAACTCGAGGCGCAAACGCCTCCAAACACAAATCCCGAGGCGCAAACGCCTTCAAACACAAATCCCGAGGCGCAAACGCCTCCAAACACAAATCCCGAGGCGCAAACGATTCCAAACACAAATCCCGAGGCACAAACGCTTACAAACAAAAATCTCGAGGCACAAACACCTCCAAACACAAATCCCGAGGCGCAAACGCCTCCAAACACAAATCTCGAGGCACAAATGCCTCCAAACACAAATCACGACGCGCAAACGCCTCCAAACACAAATCCCGAGGCGCAAACGCCTCCAAACACAAATCCCGAGGCGCAAATGCCTCCAAACACAAATCTCGAGGCACAAACGCCTCCAAACACAAACCTCGAGGCACAAACGCCTCCAAACACAAACCCCGAGGCGCAAACTCCTATAAACACAAATCCCGAGGCGCAAATGCCTCCAAACACAAATCTCGAGGCACAAATGCCCTAAACATAAATCCCGAGGCACAAATGCCTCCAAACACAAATCTAAAGGCAGAAACGCCCCAAACACAAATCCCGAGGCACAAACGCCTCCAAAAAAAATCTCGAGGCGCAAATGCCTCCAAACACAAATCCCAAGCCACAAATGCCTCCAAAGCACAAACCCCGAGGCACAAACGCCTCCAAAACACAAATCCCGAGGCACAAACGCCTCCAAACACAAATTCAGAGGTGCAAACGACTCCTAACACAAAACTCGAGGCGCAAACGCCTCCAAACACAAATCCCGAGGAGCAAATGCCTCCAAACACAAATCTCGAGGCACAAATGCCTCCAATACACAAATCCCGAGGCACAAACGCCTCCAAACACAAACCCCGAGGCGCAAACTCCTATAAACACAAATCCTGAGTCGCAAATGCCTCCAAACACAAATCTCGTGGCACAAACGCCCTATACACAAATCCCGAGGCACAAATTCCTCCAAACACAAATCTCAAGGCAGAAATGCCCCAAACACAAATCCCGAGGCACAAACGCCTCCAAAAAAAATCCCGAGGTGCAAACGCCTCCAAACACAAATCCCAATCCACAAACGCCTCCAAAGAACAAACCTCGAGGCACAAATGCCTCCAAAACACAAATCCCGAGGTACAAACGCCTCCAAACACAAATCCAGAGGTGCAAACGCCTCCTAACACAAAACTCGAGGCACAAACGCCTCTAAACACAAATCTCGAGGCACAAACGCCTCCAAACACAAACCTCGAGGCACAAATGCCTCCAAACACAAACCCCAAGGCGCAAACTCCTATAAACACAAATCCCGAGGCACCAATGCCTCCAAACACAAATCTCGAGGCACAAATGCCTCAAACACAAATCTCAAGGCAGAAACGCCCCAAACACAAATCCCGAGTCACAAACGCCTCCAAAAAAAATCCCGAGGCGCAAACGCCTCCAAACACAAATCCCAAGCCACAAACGCCTCCAAAGCACAAACCCCGAGGCACAAACGCCTCCAAAACACAAATCCCGAGGCACAAACGCCTCCAAACACAAATCCAGAGATGCAAACGACTCCTAACACAAAACTCGAGGCACAAACGCCTCCAAACACAAATCCCGAGGCTCAAACGCCTCCAATCACAAATTCCTAGGCACAAATTCCTCTAACACACAAATCCCGAGGCACAAATGCCTCCTTATACAAATCTCGAGGCGTGAATGCCTCCAAACACAAATCTCGAGGAACATACGCCTTTAAACACAAACCCCGAGGCACAAACACCTCCAAACACAAAACCCAAACGCCTCCAAACATAAATCCTGAGGAACAATCGCCTCCAAACACAAATCACGAGGCACAAACGCCTCCAAACACAAATCCCAAGGCGCAAATACCTCCAAACACAAACCCCAAGGCGCAAACCCTCCAAACACAAATCCCGAGGCGCAAACGCCTCCAAACACAAATCTCGAGGCACAAATGCCTCCAAACACAAATCCCGAGGCGCAAACGCCTCCAAAAAAATCCCGAGGCAAAAACGCCTCCAAACACAAATTCCAAGGCACAAACGCCTCCAAACACAAATCCCGAGGTGCAAACCCCTCCTAACACAAACCCCGAGCCACAAACGCCTCCAAACACAAATCCCAAGGCACAAATGCCTCCAAACACAAATCCCGAGGCGCAAATGCCTCCTAACACAAATACGAGGTACAAATGCCTCCAAACACAAATCCCGAGGCGCAAACGCCTCCAAATACAAATCTCGAGGCACAAACGCCTCCAAATAAATATCACGACGCTCAAACGCCTCCAAACGCATCCAAACACAAATCCCGAGGTGGAAACGCCTCCTAACACAAAACCTGAGGCGGAAACGCCTCTAAACATAAATCCCGAGGCACAAACGCCTCCAAACACAAATCTCGAGGCTCAAATGCCTCCAATCACAAATCCCAAGGCACAAACGCCTCCAAACACAAATCCCGAGGCATAAATGAATCTAAACACAAATCTCGAGGCACAAACGCCTTCAAACACAAACCCCAAGGCGCAAACGCCTCCAAACACAAATCCCGAGGAGCAAATGCCTCCAAACACAAATCTCGAGGCACAATTGCCTCCAACATACAAATCCCGAGGCACAAACGCCCCTACACAAAAATCTCGAGGTGCGAACGCCTCCAAACACACAAATTCTGAGGCGCAAATGCCTCCAAAGCCAAATCCCGAGGTGCAAACGCCTCCAAACACAAACCTCGAGGCGCAAACGCCTCCAAACACAAATCCCAAGGCACAAACGCCTCCAAACACAAATCGCGTGGCCTAAACGTCTCTAAACACAAATCACGAGGCACAAATGCCTCCAAACACAAATACCGAGGCGCAAACGCCTCCAAACATAAATCCCAAGGCAAAAATGCCTCCAAACACAAATCCCGAGGCGCAAACGATTCCAAACAAAAATCCTGAGGCACAAACGCTTACAAACAAAAATCTCGAGGCACAAAACCCAAACGCCTCCAAACACAAATCCCGAGGCACAATCGCCTCCAAACACAAATCCCGAGGCTCAAATGCCTCCAATCACAAATCCCTAGGCACAAATTCCTCTTACACACAAATCCCGAGGCACAAATGCCTCCTTACACAAATCTCGAGGCGTGAATGCCTCCAAACACAAATCTCGAGGAACAAACGCCTTTAAACACAAACCCCGAGGCACAAACACCTCCAAACACAAAACCCAAACGCCTCCAAACATAAATCCTGAGGAACAATCGCCTCCAAACACAAATCACGAGGCACAAACGCCTCCAAACACAAATCCCAAGGCGCAAATGCCTCCAAACATAAACCCCAAGGCGCAAACCCTCCAAACACAAATCCCGATGCACAAACGCCTCCAAACACAAATCTCGAGG
This sequence comes from Adenophora triphylla var. japonica, assembly GCA_022495995.1. NCBI lineage: Eukaryota > Viridiplantae > Streptophyta > Magnoliopsida > Asterales > Campanulaceae > Adenophora > Adenophora triphylla. The sequence goes on from JAFEMH010005357.1 coordinate 101,724, forward strand.
CACAAATGCCTCCAAACACAAATCCCGAGGCGCAAACGCCTCCAAAAAAATCCCGAGGCAAAAACGCCTCCAAACACAAATTCCAAGGCACAAACGCCTCCAAACACAAATCCCGAGGTGCAAACCCCTCCTAACACAAACCCCGAGGCACAAACGCCTCCAAACATAAATCCCAAGGCACAAATGCCTCCAAACACAAATCCCGAGGCGCAAATGCCTCCTAACACAAATACGAGGCACAAATGCCTCCAAACACAAATCCCGAGGCGCAAACGCCTCCAAACACAAATCTCGAGGCACAAACGCCTCCAAATAAATATCACGACGCTCAAACGCCTCCAAACGCATCCAAACACAAATCCCGAGGTGGAAACGCCTCCTAACACAAAACCTGAGGCGGAAACGCCTCTAAACATAAATCCCGAGGCACAAACGCCTCCAAACACAAATCTCGAGGCTCAAATGCCTCCAATCACAAATCCCAAGGCACAAACGCCTCCAAACACAAATCCCGAGGCATAAATGAATCTAAACATAAATCTCGAGGCACAAACGCCTTCAAACACAAACCCCAAGGGGCAAATGCCTCCAAACACAAATCCCGAGGCGCAAATGCCTCCAAACACAAATCTCGAGGCACAATTGCCTCCAACACACAAATCCCGAGGCACAAACGCCCCTACACAAAAATCCCGAGGTGCGAACGCCTCCAAACACACAAATTCTGAGGCGCAAATGCCTCCAAAGCCAAATCCCGAGGTGCAAACGCCTCCAAACACAAACCTCGAGGCGCAAACGCCTCCAAACACAAATCCCAAGGCACAAACGCCTCCAAACACAAATTGCGTGGCCTAAACGTCTCTAAACACAAATCACGAGGCACAAATGCCTCCAAACACAAATACCGAGGCGCAAACGCCTCCAAACATAAATCCCAAGGCAAAAATGCCTCCAAACACAAATCCCGAGGCGCAAACGATTCCAAACAAAAATCCTGAGGCACAAACGCTTACAAACAAAAATCTCGAGGCACAAAACCCAAACGCCTCCAAACACAAATCCCGAGGCACAATCGCCTCCAAACACAAATCACGAGGCTCAAATGCCTCCAATCACAAATCCCAAGGTACAAACGCCTCCAAACACAAATCCTGAGGCATAAATGACTCTAAACACAAATGTCGAGGCAAAAACGTCTTCAAACACAAACCCCAAGGCGCAAACGTCTCTAAACACAAATCCCGAGGTGCAAATGCCTCCAAACACAAATCTCGAGGCACAATTGCCTCCAACACTCAAATCCCGAGGCACAAACGCCTCCAAACAAAAATCTCGAGTTGCAAACGCCTCCAAACACACAAATTCCGAGGCGCAAATGCCTCCAAACACAAATCCCGAGGTGCAAACGCCTCCAAACACAAACCTCGAGGCGCAAACGCCTCCAAACACAAATCCCAAGTCACAAACGCCTCCAAACACAAATCACGTGGCCTAAACGTCTCTAAACACAAATCACCAAACACAAATCTCGAGGCGCAAACGCCTCCAAACATAAAGCCCAAGGCAAAAACGCCTCCAAACACAAATCCCGAGGCGCAAACGATTCCAAACAAAAATCCCGAGGCACAAACGCTTACAAACAAAAATCTCGAGGCACAAAACCCAAACGCCTCCAAACACAAATCCCGAGGCATAATCGCCTCCAAACACAAATCACGAGGCACAAACGCCTCCAAACACAAATTCCAAGGCGCAAACGCCTCCAAACACAAACCCCGAGGCGCAAACCCTCCAAACACAAATACTGAGGCACAAACGCCTCCAAACACAAATCTCGAGGCACAAACGCCTCCAAACACAAATCCCGAGGCGCAAACGCCTCCAAACACAAACTCCGAGGCGTAAACCCTCCAAACACAAATACTGAGGCACAAATGCCTCCAAGCACACAAATTTCGAGGCGCAAATGCCTCCAAAGCCAAATCCCAAGGTGCAAACGCCTCCAAACACAAACCTCGAGGCGCAAACGCCTCCAAACACAAATCCCAAGGCACAAACGCCTCCAAACACAAATCCCGTGGCCTAAACGTCTCTAAACACAAATCTCGAGGCATAAATGCCTCCAAACAAAAATCCCGAGGCGCAAATGCCTCCAAACATAAATCCCAAGGCAAAAATGCCTCCAAACACAAATCCCGAGGCGTAAACGATTCCAAGCAAAAATCATGAGGCACAAACGCTTACAAACAAAAATCTCGAGGCACAAAACCCAAACGCCTCCAAACACAAATCCCGAGGCACAATCGTCTCCAAACACAAATCACGAGGCACAAACGCCTCCAAACACAAATCTCAAGGCGCAAACGCCTCCAAACACAAACCCCGAGGCAGAAACCCTCCAAACACAAATCCCGAGGCACAAACGCCTCCAAACACAAATCTCGAGGCACAATCGCCTCCAAACACAAATCCCGAGGCGCAAATGCCTCTAAAAAAATCCCGAGGCAAAAATGCCTCCAAACACAAATTCCAAGGCACAAACGCCTCCAAACACAAATCCCGAGGTGCAAACCCCTCCTAACACAAACCCCGAGGCACAAACGCCTCCAAACACAAATCCCAAGGCACAAACGCCTCCAAACACAAATCCTGAGGCGCAAATGCCTCCAATCACAAATCCCTAGGCACAAATTCCTCTAACACACAAATCCCGAGGCACAAATACCTCCTTACACAAATCTCGAGGCGTGAATGCCTCCAAACACAAATCTCGAGGAACATACGCCTTTAAACACAAACCCCAAGGTGCAAACACCTCCAAACACAAAACCCAAATGCCTCCAAACACAAATCCTGAGGCACAATCGCCTCCAAACACAAATCACGAGGCACAAACGCCTCCAAACACAAATCCCAAGGCACAAATGCCTCCAAACACAAACCCCAAGGCGCAAACCCTCCAAACACAAATCCCGAGGCACAAACGCCTCCAAACACAAATCTCAAGGCACAAACACCTCCAAACACAAATCCCGAGCGCAAACGCCTTCAAAAAAATCCCGAGGCAAAAATGCCTCCAAACACAAATTCCAAGGCACAAACGCCTCCAAACATAAATCCCGAGGTGCAAACCCCTCCTAACACAAACCCCGAGGCACAAACGCCTCCAAACACAAATCCCAAGGCAAAAATGCCTCCAAACACAAATCCCGAGGCGCAAATGCCTCCTAACACAAATACGAGGCACAAATGCCTCCAAACACAAATCTCGAGGCACAAACGCCTCCAAACACAAATCTCAAGGCACAAACGCCTCCAAATAAATATCACGACGCTCAAACGCCTCCAAATGCATCCAAACACAAATCCCGAGGTGGAAACGCCTCCTAACACAAAACCTGAGGCGGAAACGCCTCCAAACATAAATCCCGAGGCACAAATGCCTCCAAACACAAATCTCGAGGCTCAAATGCCTCCAATCACAAATCCCAAGGCACAAACGCCTCCAAACACAAATCCCGAGGCATAAATGACTCTAAACACAAATCTCGAGGCACAAACGCCTTCAAACACAAACCCCAAGGCGCAAATGCCTCCAAACACAAATCCCGAGGCGCAAATGCCTCCAAACACAAATCTCGAGGCACAATTGCCTCCAACACACAAATCCCGAGGCACCGCCTCCAAACAAAAATCCCGAGGTGCAAATGCCTCCAAACACACAAATCCCGAGGCGCAAACGCCTCCAAACACAAATCCCGAGGTGCAAATGCCTCCAAACACAAACCTTGAGGCGCAAACGCCTCCAAACACAAATCCCAAGGCACAAACGCCTCCAAACACAAATCCCGTGGCCTAAACGTCTCTAAACACAAATCACGAGGCACAAATGCCTCCAAACAAAAATCCCGAGGCGCAAATGCCTCAAAAACATAAATCCCAAGGCAAAAATGCCTCCAAACACAAATCCCGAGGCACAATCGCCTCCAAACACAATTCACGAGGCACAAACGCCTCAACACACAAATCCCAAGGCGCAAACGCCTCCAAACACAAACCCCGAGGCGCAAACCCTCCAAACACAAATCCCGAGGCACAAACGCCTCCAAACACAAATCTCGAGGCACAAACGCCTCCAAACACAAATCCCGAGGCGCAAACGCCTCCAAAAAAATCCCGAGGCAAAAACGCCTCCAAACACAAATTCCAAGGCACAAACGCCTCCAAACACAAATCCCGAGGTGCAAACCCCTCCTAACACAAACCCCGAGGCACAAACGCCTCCAAACACAAATCCCGAGGCGCAAATGCCTCCAAACACAAATCTCGAGGCGCAAATGCCACCTAACACAAATACGAGGCACAAATGCCTCCAAACACAAATCCCGAGGCGCAAATGCCTCCAAAAACAAATCTCGAGGAATAAATGCCTCCAAATAAATATCACGACGTTCAAACGCCTCCAAACGCATCCAAACACAAATCCCGAGGTGGAAATGCCTCCTAACACAAAACCTGAGGCGCAAACGCCTCCAAACATAAATCCTGAGGCACAAACACCTCCAAATACAAATCCCGAGGCTCAAATGCCTCCAATCACAAATCCCGAGGCACAAACGCCTCCAAACAAAAATCCTGAGGCATAAATGACTCTAAACACAAATCTCGAGGCACAAACGCCTTCAAACACAAACCCCAAGGCGCAAACGCCTCCAAACACAAATCCCGAGGCGTAAATGCCTCCAAACACAAATCTCGAGGCACAATTGCCTCCAACACACAAATCCCGAGGCACAAACGCCTCCAAACAAAAATCCCGAGGTGCAAATGCCTCCAAACACACAAATCCCGAGGCGCAAATGCCTCCAAACACAAATCCCGAGGTGCAAACGCCTCCAAACACAAACCTCGAGGCGCAAACGCCTCCAAACACAAATCCCAAGGCACAAATGCCTCCAAACACAAATTCCGTGGCCTAAACGTCTCTAAACACAAATCACGAGGCACAAATGCCTCCAAACACAAATCTCGAGGCACAAACGCCTTCAAACACAAATCCCGAGGCGCAAATGCCTCCAAACACAAATCCCGAGGCGCAAACGATTCCAAACACAAATCCCGAGGCACAAACGCTTACAAATAAAAATCTCGAGGCACAAACACCTCCAAACACAAATCTCGAGGCGCAAACGCCTCCAAACACAAATCTCGAGGCACAAATGCCTCCAAACACAAATCACGATGCGCAAACGATTCCAAACACAAATCCCGAGGCGCAAACACCTCAAAAACACACAAATCCCGAGGCGCAAATGCCTCCAAACACAAATCTCGAGGCACAAATGCCTCCAATACACAAATCCCGAGGCACAAATGCCTCCATACACAAATCCCGAGGCACAAACTCCTATAAACACAAATCCCGAGGCTCAAATGCCTCCAAACACAAATCTCGAGGCACAAACGCCTCCAAACACAAATCTCGAGGCACAAACGCCCTAAACATAAATCCCGAGGCACAAACGCCTCCAAAAACACCTCCAAAGCATAAACCCCGAGGCACAAACGCCTCCAAAACACAAATCCCGAGGCACAAACGCCTCCAAACACAAATCAAGAGGTGCAAACGCCTCCTAACACAAAACTCGAGGCGCAAACGCCTCCTAACACAAATCCCGAGGCACAAACGCTTCCAAACACAAATCCCGAGGCTCAAACGCCTCCAATCAGAAATCCCTAGGCACAAATTCCTCTAACACACAAATCCCGAGGCACAAATGCCTCCTTACACAAATCTCGAGGCGTGAATGCCTCCAAACACAAATTCCAAGGCACAAACGCCTCCAAACACAAATCCCGAGGTGCAAACCCCTCCTAACACAAACCCCGAGGCAAAAACGCCTCCTAACACAAATCCCAAGGCACAAATGCCTCCAAACACAAATCTCGAGGCTCAAATGCCTCCAATCACAAATCCCTAGGCACAAATTCCTCTAACACACAAATCCCGAGGCACAAATGCCTCCTTACACAAATCTCGAGACGTGAATGCCTCCAAACACAAATCTCGAGGAACATACGCCTTTAAACACAAACCCCGAGGCGCAAACACCTCCAAACACAAAACCCAAACGCCTCCAAACACAAATCTCGAGGCACAATCGCCTCCAAACACAAATCACGAGGCACAAACGCCTCCAAACACAAATCCCAAGGCGCAAACGCCTCCAAACACAAACCCCGAGGCGCAAACCCTCCAAACACAAATCCCGAGGCACAAATGCCTCCAAACACAAATCTCGAGGCACAAACGCCTCCAAACACAAATCCCGAGGAACAAACGCCTCCAAAAAAATCCAGAGGCAAAAACGCCTACAAACACAAATTCCAAGGCACAAATGCCTCCAAACACAAATCCCGAGGTGCAAACCCCTCCTAACACAAACCCCGAGGCATAAATGCCTCCAAACACAAATCCCGAGGCGCAAATGCCTCCTAACACAAATCCCGAGGCGCAAATGCCTCCTAACACAAATACGAGGCACAAATGCCTCCAAACACAAATCTCGAGGCACAAACGCCTCCAAACACAAATCTCGAGGCACAAACGCCTCCAAATAAATATCACGACGCTCAAACGCCCCCAAACACATCCAAACACAAATCCGAGGTGGAAACGCCTCCTAACACAAAACCTGAGGCGCAAACGCCTCCAAACATAAATCCCGAGGCACAAACGCCTCCAAACACAAATCCCGAGGCTCAAATGCCTCCAATCACAAATCTCGAGGCACAAACGCCTCCAAACACAAATCCCGAGGCATAAATGACTCTAAACACAAATCTCGAGGCACAAACGCCTTCAAACACAAACCCCAAGGCGCAAATGCCTCCAAACACAAATCCCGAGGCGCAAATGCCTCCAAACCCAAATCTCGAGGCACAATTGCCTCCAACACACAAATCCCGAGGCACAAACGCCTCCAAACAAAAATCCCGAGGTGCAAATGCCTCCAAACACACAAATCCCGAGGCGCAAACGCCTCCAAACACAAATCCCGAGGTGCAAATGCCTCCAAACACAAACCTTGAGGCGCAAACGCCTCCAAACACAAATCCCAAGGCACAAACGCCTCCAAACACAAATCCCGTGGCCTAAACGTCTCTAAACACAAATCACGAGGCACAAATGCCTCCAAACACAAATCCCAAGGCGCAAACGCCTCCAAACATAAATCCCAAGGCAAAAACGCCTCCAAACACAAATCCCGAGGCACAATCGCCTCCAAACACAATTCACGAGGCACAAACGCCTCCAACACACAAATCCCAAGGCGCAAACGCCTCCAAACACAAACCCCGAGGCGCAAACCCTCCAAACACAAATCCCGAGGCACAAACGCCTCCAAACACAAATCTCGAGGCACAAACGCCTCCAAACACAAATCCCGAGGCGCAAACGCCTCCAAACACAAATCCCGAGGCACAAACGCCTCCAAACACAAATCCCAAGGCACAAATGCCTCCAAACACAAATCCCGAGGTGCAAACCCCTCCTAACACAAACCCCGAGGCACAAACGCCTCCAAACACAAATCCCAAGGCACAAATGCCTCCAAACACAAATCTCGAGGCACAAATGCCTCCTAACACAAATACGAGGCACAAATGCCTCCAAACACAAATCCCGAGGCGCAAATGCCTCCAAACACAAATCTCGAGGCACAAACGCCTCCAAATAAATATCACGACGCTCAAACGCCTCCAAACGCATCCAAACACAAATCCCGAGGTGGAAACGCCTCCTAACACAAAACCTGAGGCGCAAACGCCTCCAAACATAAATCCCGAGGCACAAACACCTCCAAATACAAATCCCGAGGCTCAAATGCCTCCAATCACAAATCCCGAGGCACAAACGCCTCCAAACAAAAATCCCGAGGCATAAATGACTCTAAACACAAATCTCGAGGCACAAACGCCTTCAAACACAAACCCCAAGGCGCAAATGCCTCCAAACACAAATCCCGAGGCGTAAATGCCTCCAAACACAAATCTCGAGGCACAATTGCCTCCAACACACAAATCCCGAGGCACTAATGCCTCCAAACAAAAATCCCGAGGTGCAAACGCCTCCAAACACACAAATCCCGAGGCGCAAATGCCTCCAAACACAAATCCCGAGGTGCAAACGCATTCAAACACAAACCTCGAGGCGCAAACGCCTCCAAACACAAATCCCAAGGCACAAATGCCTCCAAACACAAATTTCGTGGCCTAAACGTCTCTAAACACAAATCACGAGGCACAAATGCCTCCAAACACAAATCTCGAGGCACAAACGCCTTCAAACACAAATCTCGAGGCACAAACACCTCCAAACACAAATCTCGAGGTGCAAACGCCTCCAAACACAAATCTCGAGGCACAAATGCCTCCAAACACAAATCACGATGCGCAAACGATTCCAAACACAAATCCCGAGGTGCAAACACCTCAAAAAACACAAATCCCGAGGCGCAAATGCCTCCAAACACAAATCTCGAGGCACAAATGCCTCCAATACACAAATCCCGAGGCACAAATGCCTCCATACACAAACCCCGAGGCACAAACTCCTATAAACACAAATCCCGAGGCTCAAATGCCTCCAAACACAAATCTCGAGGCACAAACGCCCTAAACACAAATCCCGAGGCACAAACGCCTCCAAAAAAAATCTCGAGGTGCAAACGCCTCCAAACACAAATCCCAAGCCACAAACACCTCCAAAGCATAAACCCCGAGGCACAAACGCCTCCAAAACACAAATCTCGAGGCACAAACGCCTCCAAACACAAATCAAGAGGTGCAAATGCCTCCTAACACAAAACTCGAGGCGCAAACGCATCCTAACACAAATCCCGAGGCACAAACGCTTCCAAACACAAATCCCGAGGCTCAAACGCCTCCAATCACAAATCCCTAGGCACAAATTCCTCTAACACACAAATCCCGAGGCACAAATGCCTCCTTACACAAATCTCAAGGCGTGAATGCCTCCAATCACAAATCTCGAGGAACATACGCCTTTAAACACAAACCCCGAGGCCCAAACACCTCCAAACACAAAACCCAAATGCCTCCAAACACAAATCCTGAGGCACAATCGCCTCCAAACACAAATCACGAGGCACAAACGCCTCCAAACACAAATCCCAAGGCGCAAATGCCTCCAAACACAAACCCCAAGGCGCAAACCCTCCAAACACAAATCCCGAGGCACAAACGCCTCCAAACACAAATCTCAAGGCACAAACACCTCCAAACACAAATCCCGAGGCGCAAACGCCTTCAAAAAAATCCCGAGGCAAAAACGCCTCCAAACACAAATTCCAAGGCACAAATGCTACCAAACATAAATCCCGAGGTGCAAACCCCTCCTAACACAAACCCCGAGGCACAAACGCCTCCAAACACAAATCCCAAGGCACAAATGCCTCCAAACACAAATCCCGAGGCGCAAATGCCTCCTAACACAAATACGAGGCACAAATGCTTCCAAACATAAATCTCGAGGCGCAAACGCCTCCAAACACAAATCTCGAGGCACAAACGCCTCCAAATAAATATCACGATGCTCAAACGCCTCCAAATGCATCCAAACACAAATCCCGAGGTGGAAATGCCTCCTAACATAAAACCTGAGGCGGAAACGCCTCCAAACATAAATCCTGAGGCACAAACGCCTCCAAACACAAATCTCGAGGCTCAAATGCCTCCAATCACAAATCCCAAGGCACAAACGCCTCCAAACACAAATCCCGAGCCATAAATGACTAACACACAAATCTCGAGGCACAAATGCCTTCAAACACAAACCCCAAGGCACAAATGCCTCCAAACACAAATCCCGAGGCGCAAATGCCTCCAAACACAAATCTCGAGGCACAATTGCCTCCAACACACAAATCCCGAGGCACAAATGCCTCCAAACAAAAATCTCGAGGTGCGAACGCCTCCAAACACACAAATTCTGAGGCGCAAACGCCTTCAAAGCCAAATCCCAAGGTGCAAACGCCTCCAAACACAAACCTCGAGGCGGAAACGCCTCCAAACATAAATCCCAAGGCACAAATGCCTCCAAACACAAATCCCGTGGCCTAAACGTCTCTAAACACAAATCACGAGGCACAAATGCCTCCAAACAAAAATCTCGAGGCGCAAACGCCTCCAAACATAAATCCCAAGGCAAAAATGCCTCCAAACACAAATCCCGAGGCGCAAACGATTCCAAACAAAAATCCTGAGGCACAAACGCTTACAAACAAAAATCTCGAGGCACAAAACCCAAACGCCTCCAAACACAAATCCCGAGGCACAATCGCCTCCAAACACAAATCACGAGGCACAAACGCCTCAAACACAAATCTCAAGGCGCAAACGTCTCCAAACACAAACCCCGAGGCACAAACCCTCCAAACACAAATCTCGAGGCACAAACGCCTCCAAACACAAATCTCGAGGCACAATCGCCTCCAAACACAAATCCCGAGGCGCAAACGCCTCTAAAAAAATCCCGAGGCAAAAACGCCTCCAAACACAAATTCCAAGGCACAAATGCCTCCAAACACAAATCCCAAGGTGCAAACCCCTCCTAACACAAACCCCGAGGCACAAACGCCTCCAAACACAAATCCCAAGGCACAAACGCCTCCAAACACAAATCCTGAGGCGCAAATGCCTCCAATCACAAATCCCTAGGCACAAATTCCTCTAACACACAAATCCCGAGGCACAAATACCTCCTTACACAAATCTCGAGGCGTGAATGCCTCCAAACACAAATCTCGAGGAACATACGCCTTTAAACACAAACCCCAAGGCGCAAACACCTCCAAACACAAAACCCAAATGCCTCCAAACATAAATCCTGAGGCACAATTGCCTCCAAACACAAATCACGAGGCACAAACGCCTCCAAACACAAATCCCAAGGCGCAAATGCCTCCAAACACAAACCCCAAGGCGCAAACCCTCCAAACACAAATCCCGAGGCACAAATGCCTCCAAACACAAATCTCAAGGCACAAACACCTCCAAACACAAATCTCGAGGAACATACGCCTTTAAACACAAACCCCAAGGCGCAAACACCTCCAAACACAAAACCCAAATGCCTCCAAACACAAATCCTGAGGCACAATCGCCTCCAAACACAAATCACGAGGCACAAACGCCTCCAAACACAAATCCCAAGGCGCAAATGCCTCCAAACACAAACCCCAAGGCGCAAACCCTCCAAACACAAATCCCGAGGCACAAACCCCTCCAAACACAAATCTCAAGGCACAAACACCTCCAAACACAAATCCCGAGCGCAAACGCCTTCAAAAAAATCCCGAGGCAAAAATGCCTCCAAACACAAATTCCAAGGCACAAACGCCTCCAAACATAAATCCCGAGGTGCAAACCCCTCCTAACACAAACCCCGAGGCACAAACGCCTCCAAACACAAATCCCAAGGCACAAATGCCTCCAAACACAAATCCCGAGGCGCAAATGCCTCCTAACACAAATACGAGGCACAAATGCCTCCAAACACAAATCCCGAGGCACAAACGCCTCCAAACACAAATCTCGAGGCACAAACGCCTCCAAATAAATATCACGACGCTCAAACGCCTCCAAATGCATCCAAACACAAATCTCGAGGTGGAAACGCCTCCTAACACAAAACCTGAGGCGGAAACGCCTCCAAACATAAATCCCGAGGCACAAACGCCTCCAAACACAAATCTCGAGGCGCAAATGCCTCCAATCACAAATCCCAAGGCACAAACGCCTCCAAACACAAATCCCGAGGCATAAATGACTCTAAACACAAATCTCGAGGCACAAACGCCTTCAAACACAAACCCCAAGGCGCAAATGCCTCCAAACACAAATCCCAAGGCGCAAATGCCTCCAAACACAAATCTCGAGGCACAATTGCCTCCAACACACAAATCCCGAGGCACCGCCTCCAAACAAAAATCCCGAGGTGCGAACGCCTCCAAACACACAAATTCCGAGGCGCAAACGCCTCCAAAGCCAAATCCCGAGGTGCAAATGCCTCCAAACACAAACCTCGAGGCGCAAACGCCTCCAAACACAAATCCCAAGGCACAAACGCCTCCAAACACAAATCCCGTGGCCTAAACGTCTCTAAACACAAATCACGAGGCACAAATGCCTCCAAACAAAAATCCCGAGGCGCAAACGCCTCCAAACATAAATCCCAAGGCAAAAATGCCTCCAAACACAAATCCCGAGGCATAATCGCCTCCAAACACAAATCACGAGGCACAAACGCCTCCAAACACAAATCCCAAGGCGCAAACGCCTCCAAACACAAACCCCGAGGCGCAAACCCTCCAAACACAAATACTGAGGCACAAACGCCTCCAAACACAAATCTCGAGGCACAAACGCCTCCAAACACAAATCCCGAGGCGCAAACGCCTCCAAAAAAATCCCGAGGCAAAAACGCCTCCAAACACAAATTCCAAGGCACAAACGCCTTCAAACACAAATCCCGAGGTGCAAACCCCTCCTAACACAAACCCCGAGGCACAAACGCCTCCAAACACAAATCCCAAGGCACAAATGCCTCCAAACACAAATCTCGAGGCGCAAATGCCACCTAACACAAATACGAGGCACAAATGCCTCCAAACACAAATCCCGAGGCGCAAATGCCTCCAAAAACAAATCTCGAGGAATAAATGCCTCCAAATAAATATCACGACGTTCAAACGCCTCCAAACGCATCCAAACACAAATCCCGAGGTGGAAACGCCTCCTAACACAAAACCTGAGGCGCAAACGCCTCCAAACATAAATCCCGAGGCACAAACACCTCCAAATACAATTCCCGAGGCTCAAATGCCTCCAATCACAAATCCCGAGGCACAAACGCCTCCAAACAAAAATCCTGAGGCATAAATGACTCTAAACACAAATCTCGGGGCACAAACGCCTTCAAACATGTTAATGTTAAGATCATGTGTTGCCATGAATGTCATCCCAAGTGTTGCAAACCAGTGTTGCCACTGGTGTTGCCAAAAGTGTTGCCATTTGGAATTGGCGACACTGAGTTAGTTACTGTATTTCTCACAAATATTAATGGGTAAACTAATGTTTATATAACAGTAGTTAGTCACCTTAAAATGAGCTTGAAATCAGCAACAGAATCTGCCCAGGCGTTAATCACGAAGAGGAGAAGAAATTAACAAATAAACATGTGTTTATTTGTTTAATTTATGACCAAGCAAAGAGATATTTTATTCAGCTATTCTGGGGGAGAACAAGTCAGAGTACAAGGCAATCAAAGCTAAGAGGTACAAGCATGAGAAGCAAGAGAAGACTAGGTCTCCTACAAAAGAGGCGAGTGGCATAAAATGAGGAAACAAACTCAAGGCTGTTAGCTGATCATTTGAGTAGGCTCCAAGACTTTGTGGCCTATAAATAGTGCAGTGGATCTTCATTGAAGATCATCCAATTCAGAAAACGCAAATCTGCACAAGAAAAGTAGAATTCTGCTCTCAAGTGTTGCCATTCAGTGTCGGCAACACTTTGTCCAACACTCGAATATTTCATATAGATTTTTATATTTTTGTGAGGTTTTTGAGTGTTTATTTTCAGAGAGAATTCGTGTATGTTGTTTCTTATATCAGGGTTCGTTTATCATTAAGGAACAACCTCGACCTTGTATTGAATTCATATTATTAATAGAAAGGTCTTGCCTTTTAGGCACCCATCAAGTTATATATTTATATAACTTGATAAAAATTATATTCTTGTGTATTGCTTTAATTCTTCCGCTGCAATTTATATTTATTTCTATTGATTTGTGTTTTTCTAGAATTGGTGGATGTGTTGTTGTTAGTGTCAATAACACTAAGGACAACACCCGTGAGTTTCATCTCACCTTGTGAGTTTCGCCTCACAAGTTCTAAGCCATAGACAATTTCAGTTGGTATCAGAGCCTAGCACTTGATATACTAAGTGTTTAGATCCTTTTTGTCATGGCTTATGATCCTGCAAACCCTAATCAAAAGAGATTACCGGTTTTAGACGGATCTAATTATGCTTATTGGAAGATTCACCTACGCTCGCATATCAAATCAATTGATCTTCGGGCTTGGCGATCTATTTTAAATGGTTATTCTGTTCCAATGCTTCCTCCGGATGACGATGGTGACGTTCAAGTCAAACCTGAATTCGAGTGGACAATTGAAGAGAATAATCTTGCTAGTTTCAATGAAAAGGCACTGAATGCCATCTATGAATGGGTTGACATGCATATGTTCAAACTCATTCAAAATAGTCCCTCTGCAAAAGATGCTTGGGATACTTTACAAAGATTTTGTGAAGGAGATGGCAGTGTCCGAGAAACAAAGCTTAGAGGTCTCACTAGTAGGTTTGAAAGATTAAGAATGGGTGAAAACGAAGACATCTCGTCTTATTTTGAAAAGTTGATTGATATTTCAAATGCTTGTCAAGTATTAGGGGAGCCTTTTACAAATAAACAACTTGTTTCAAAAGCAATTCGTACTCTTCCCGAACGTTTTAATATTAAAGTTTCAGCTATTGAAGAGGCCCATAATCTTTCAACAATGGACATCAACTCCTTAATGAGTATTTTAAAAAACTTTGAGTTAAATCTCAATGAACAAACGGAGGCTTCTAAAGGCAAGAATATTGCTTTAAAAGTTGAATCTTCGGACACATGTGTGGACGATGAAGATGAAGTCTTCGAGGAGTTAGATGAAAATACTAGTGTAGCTTTACTTGCAAAGAGATATAATTCTATGGTTAGAAAATTTAACAAAGTGCAGGTGAAGGCTAAGGACCAAACGGCCAAAACCTCTAGTTTTGTGCCAAGGAGAGGTCCTCCTCCAAATCAAAAGGATACCCCACCTAGGCGTGCATCCTCGGAAAAGATCCGGTCCGACCCTAAGTACATTGAATCCATTCAGTGTCATGCTTGTTCCGGTTGGGGTCACTATGCCAATGAATGTGCAAACACCTTAAGAAAGGCGGGCAAAAACTTGTGGGTATCTCTTAGTGATGGAGAGGAGGAAGGAACGGAGAAAGAAGAAAAGACAGAGCAAGTGGTCATGATGGCCACGGTAGAGGAGCTACCTTCGACTGAGAATGTTATTTCAAGTGTTGTTCCAGATTTGACAACACTTGACACAACATTGGTGACTTCTTTAGAAAGTGTTGCCCCAAGTGTCGTCCAGGAAATGGCAACACTTGGCACAACACTCAGCAGGTATGATTCTCTTAATGATCTTAATTTAGATGGTTCTGCTGATTTAAATTCAGAGGAGATTATAGAGGATGATCTTAATAAAGATGAGCTTATTTTTGAATTAAAAAACCTCTATAAATCTCTCCTCGTGGAATGGAAAAAGGAGAATAAGATGGTGGTTTTCTTGAAAAAGGAAAATCAGGATCTTAAGAACTCCTTGACTCGGCTAGAAGCTCAACTCTCGCAGGAGAGACTTGGATCTTGATAAAATCAAGGCCAAACTCAACCTAGCCGAATCCACCTTCAAAAAACTCAACACGAGTTCATCCAAATTGGATGAAATACTCAAGTTGAGTAAGCCTCTCAAAGTGGTTCTGGGTTCCAAGAATCACTTGAAAGTATTACTTCTTCCTTGTTTGATGTTGAAACTAAAAATTATTTTGTAAAAGAGCGTGTCAAGGAAAAGGGTAGCACTTCTAGTGATTCCTTCCGATCAATCCAATGAGTGTGGATACTGTCACAAAGCTGGACATTTAAAATCAGATTGCATTTTCCTTCAAAAGAAAATGTCCAGTCTTCAAGTGTCGCCTCAAGTGTCGCCAATTTCTCGGGGCAACACTTACGGCAACACTGGTGAACGTAAATCCAGATTTTCAAAAAGAGGTTGGTTACCCAAGGAAAACTGAAATGCTATGTTGTTTATACAAACTTTAAGGACTAACATTGCAGAACTTGGTACTTTGATAGTGGTTGTTCACGTCATATGACCGGGAACAAAATCATTCCTAACCAAGTACCAACCTATCCAAGGAGGCTCAATGACTTATGGTGGTGGAGGCAAGAGTGAAATAGTTGGTAAAGGAACACTGATATTGTTGGTTTTCCTCCTTTGAAAAATGTCTTGCACGTAGATGGTTTACTTGCTAATTTAATTAGTATTAGCCAACTATGTGATGACAATTTGGAGGTAAAATTCAATAAAAATACCTGTGAAGTGTTTGATAACACTAACTTTTGTGTCATGACTTGGAATAAGATCAAGTGATAATTGCTATCCGGGTTGGTAATAAATCAGTGTGCAATTTGACAAAACTTGATGATATTAGGTTATGGCATCAAAAGTTAGGTCATTCTCATTATAGGAATCTTGAGAAGATTATCAAACATAATGCCGTCAAAGGTGTTCCTAAACTAGACCTCAAAGACACCGTGATGTGTGGTGACTGTCAAAAGGGTAAGCAAACTCGTGTTGCTCACAGTGTTGACCAACACAATGAGCAACACTCAGGAACAACACATTGTTTTCAGCTTCTACATATGGACTTGATGGGTCCTATTGAGGTAGAAAGCTTGGGAGGTAAGAAGTATATTTATGTGATTGTTGATGATTTTTCTAGGTTTACATGGGTGTATTTCTTAAGAGAAAAATCTGAAACTTTTGATAAATTTACTCACTTAGTTTCTAAAATCAAAAACGTGTTTTGTTCTCCTATTTTTCGAATAAGGTCAGATCATGGTAGAGAATTTGAAAATCTCTCCTTCTCTACATTTTGTAGTAAAAAGGGGATACACCATGAATTTTCAGCACCCAAAACACCACAACAAAATGGTGTTGCTGAAAGGAAAAATAGGACTTTAATGGAGATGGCTCGTGTTATGCTAATTGCTAGAAACATTTCTAAAGGTTTTTGGGCCGAAGCATTAAACACAGCTTGTCACACTACGAATAGAGTTTTCTTAAGACCCGGTACAACTATGACACCCTATGAGATTTTAATGGGAAAGAACCTACTGGCTCACTATTTTCATGTGTTTGGGTGTTTGTGTTACATTTTAAAATGACCGGGAATACTTAGGAAAACTTGATTCTAAGAGTGACAAAGCCATCTTTCTTGGCTACTCTCAAAACAAACATGCTTATCGTGTCTATAATTTGAGGTTGTGTAATTCAAGAATCGGTAAATATTGAATTTAACGATTACTTGAGTGCCACAGAGAACCAAACATGATATACCTCTGACTTTACTAGAAGAAGTCGAACAAAGGGCTGGAATGACCGATTCCATTCAAATCAAATGTGAGCCTTACGAGTTGCCCAAGTGTCGCCCCGAAATGGCAACACCCGAGGCAACACAGAGAATGTATCAGCTGGCCGGAAATTCGAGAGCAACACTCAAGGAGAAGATGGATTGGTGTACCATCAAGGCAAAGAGAGATCCCCACTCATTAAATTAGAAATTATCATCCCATTACTCAAGTGATTGGTGATGTTAATGAAGGGGTTAGAACAAGGAACAAGGAGCCAGTTGATTACAGAGATATGGTTAGATATGTGTGTATGTCCTCCACATACTCTCAGGTGAAACAATCGAATGATGGAGTCTTCATCACTCAGAGCAAGTATGCTAAGAGTCTGGTGAAAAGATTTGGATTGGAGAGTGCCAAGAGCTCTAAAATACCTATGGGATCATCTCTTAAGGTAACCAAAGATCGGCAGGGAGGATGTTGACCCAACTCGTATAGATCCATGATAGGTAGTCTTACGTATCTTCTCGCCGGTCGTCCCGACATTATGTTCGGCGTAGGTGTATGTGCTAGATATCAATCTGCTCCCAAAATCTCTCACCTAAATGTCAAGAAAAGATCATCAAATATGTGCAGGACAAGTGAATTGGGAATCTGGTTCACCAAAGACACTAATACCAACTTAGTTGGATTTAGTGACTTAGATTGAGCTAGGGATATGGATGATATGATAGAAAGAGTACTAGTGGGAGATGTTTTTTCTTGGGTAATAATTTAGTGTCATGAGTACAGTCGCAAGCAAAAGCTGTGTTTCTCTCTCTCATCTTGAATCGAATATGTGGCAAACAGGAGTTGTTGTTCTCAACTAATATGGTTAAAACACATGCTTGATGACTATGGTCTTGATAGTAATATCTTGACTATGTACTGTGACAATCTGAGTGCTATAAATATCTCCAAAAACCCTGTACAACACTCACGCACTAAGCACATTGATATCCGCCATCATTTTTTAAGAGATTTAGTAGAAAAGGAATTGATCCAAATAGAGCATATTGATACAAAACATCAACTTGCTGATATTTTGACCAAAGCCTTAGATCATGAGAGATTTTCAAGTTTGAAAAAATCTCTTGGTCTATGTTTTCTATAAATCTGTTGTGTTGCCGTCAGTGTTGCCAACACTGTCAGCAACACTTTGTATGAGTTGTATATTATCTTTTAACAAAATAAAAAATAAAAAAAAATTTATGATATATATATATACTTAGATAGTTTAATCCCAAATGGGGGGCATTTACTGACCTTTTTGTTGTAGTATGTGTACATTCTTAAGGTTAACAATTTTTTTATAAAATACCCCTTTGTGCTAAAAAGTGACAAAGTCACTCATATTGTTGTTGATATTGAAAAAGGCAAAGCTTGTGAAAAATTCCCAAAGGGAATATAATGTAGTGTTTTATACTAAGTATTAGGGACATGGAGCTCGCTACTACAGTGTACCCTACTTGAAAGGTATAAAACTTACTAATTGTAGCTTTACACTTTAATAAAAAACTCGGGGCACGGAGCTCGCTACTACGATGCTTCCTTGTAAATAAAGAAAGTGTAAAGTGTGCTTAAAAATTGCCTAAGAAAGTATAGTTATATATGTTGAAAAAATATCAAGGGGATTTTATTTAAAAATTGTTGCCTTGAGTGTCACGCAACATTGCTAGTAACACATTAGTAGATGCTACATTATTTTTTTATTTTCTTATTTTTGTTTTTGTTAATTAAATTTTAAATTTCCTAAAGTCTATTTTCTTATATTTAGAGTTTGTGAAATTTAAAAGGTGTTTAGCAAAAATTTTTATTTTGTCAAACTAAGTGTAATTTTGTAATATCTATTTTTTAAAATTCATCTCTTTGAATTTTGAAAAACACAATTTTATGGATATTACTAAAATTATGTTTAGTTATTATTAAAAATTATAAAAATTATAAAAATTAAAAAAAAAAAAAAAATTTTAAATGTCGGATAACTTAGCTTGAGTTTGTTGGGATAAAATGGATAAAAGGTTTTAAATTTGATTTGACTATGTCAAATCAACTTAAAACCCTTCACTATTCAATCTTTAAAACCCACTTCTAAAACCCTCTCTCTCTCTCTCTCACCGTGCTCTCTCTCTCTCTAGGCGGAAAACACAAAACCCTTCCCCTGTCCTTCTTCTTCGTCATTCTTCTTCAATCTTCCATGGCAAGCCCTAAAAATTCTTCCCAAATTTCATCTCCCATGGAAATTTCGCCTCTAGCCCCCTCGAGTGTCGCCTCCAATGTCGCAGTTCCCATGGAAACCTCGCCTGCGACATTCTCGGCCACACCCACAACCTCACCATCCTTGGAAATTGTTGTTTATGATCCATCTAAAATTCCAATTCCCATCAATCTTCCAGAAGCTACCCCATCCACAGAGCTCACCTTCGCCCCTCAGAAGAAGACCAAGAAGCGAAAGGCGAATGATGCCTCGAGCTCTTTTAGGGGTGGAGTGCGTAGACAATCAGAGAGGATCAAAACTCTGTTCAGGTCGAAGATACCGTCTAATACAGCTGATGATCCGGTAAATGTGGATGATTCTTCAAGCTCTTCGCTCAACATTTCATCCGAAGAAGGTTCGGACCCAGTTTTTAAAGAGACAAAGGAGCCCTCATCATCTTCTGATGAGGATGAAGAAGCCTGGTTAGAAGATGAAGAAACCCTTGCTGAAGCACAGTCCAAGATCAAGAAGAAACAGAAAATTACTGATGGTGTCGCCCCAAGTGTTGCCGATGCAATGGCAACACCTGAAGCAACACCTGCTGCCAAGACCAAAGCACAGTCAAGTTCTCCTTCGTACTCTCCCATTTCATGGCCTGAGGTACACACTCCTTCTCCCTCTCAGGATACAAAGTCTGATTATGAGTCCTTTGGGTTTTATGAACGTCCATTTCTTTCGGATGAATTTTATGGTGAAACAAACTTAGATAAGTTTGTTCAAGATTCTGAGAAGAAAATTCTGAATGAAAGAAATATGTATGTGACTCAATTTAAGGAGTTAGGAGTGTACCAGTTTTTGGAAGATCGAAATTTTTTACCTACGGTGGTAAAAGTGTCTTCCTATATTGAGAGTGTGGTTAGGAACTTTTATTCTCATCTTAGGGATAATATTGATGATAGGAATACCCCTCATTATGGAAAGATCTTTGTTAGGGGCAATATCTATGATTTTAATCCCTTGATCATCAACAAGGCATTCGGCCTCCCTAATGTCGAAGATGAGAGTTTGGAATATGATCCTAATGCCTTAGCCACCTTTTTAACTGGAGGGAGAATTACCATTTGGTCTGATCATTTTAGGTCTACTCATCTCACTTCTTTGTTTAGCGTGCTTCACAAGCTATGTATAACAAATTGGCTTCCCACGGCAAATGAGAACACCGTAACCTTTGAGCAAGCTAATTTGTTGTATAAACTAGGAAAGAAACAAAGAGTGAATTTTGGGAGACTTGTATTCGCTCACCTTGCTGCATGGGCTAAGAAGAAAAAGACCTCCTCCTTCATATTTCCTTCTCTTATTTTCAAAGTCCTAATGTACCAAAATTTTAAACCTTGGAATGGTGATAGTATCTCTGAAAAGCCTGTCTACTACAAAATTACCAAGCACTTTACTGAAGGTGATAGGCACAGGGATTTACCTTGGGTTTTGGTTACAAATGCTCCTCCAATTGCTGCCCCTGCTACCAGTGTCGCCCCAAGTGTCGCCCCTGGAACTGGCAACACTTCTGGCAACACTGCTCCTATTATGGTTGATGCTGCTATGATTCTGAATTTTTTCAATGGTCAAGCAGCACATTGACTCGATTCGGGGTGGTTAGATATGCGTACTGACATGATGAAAATGGTGGATATGATTTCTTCCAAAATAGGGGGAGATCGGCCACCAAGGCGTGATGATGGAGCTGGAGATGATGCTGGGCCAAGTGGTACAGCAGAGGGAGGTGAAGGAGCTGGAAATGCAGGTTAAAGGTGGTTGGTTCAAATGGTTTTTTGATTTTGGTGGTTTGGAACAAAAATAATTTTATTTGTTTTATTTTGGTTTGTAATGCTTAAACAATTTCTATTTCTGTTTTTTTTCTTTGTTTCGGCTGGAATTTTCTTCAAACTTAGATGGATGTTTTTTTTTGGTTTATGGTTGGATGGTTGTTTAGAATTTAATAATTATTTTCTTTAGTTATTAAATTTCGTATTAAGGGGGAGATTTTTGTGAGATTTTGATACTTCATTTGTCTGAAGGTTGATGTTGCCACTCAAGTGAGTGTGATACTTGGTTTGAAAAATATTTTCAACATTGCCTGAAGATTGATGTTGCCTCTATTAAAATCTCATGGCATTTTTTTGATTTTTAGTTAAGTTTGACTAACTGTTTTGAAAAGATCATCACATTGGTATTTTGTGAAGAAATCAGTAACTATGGGGGAGATTGTTAATGTTAAGATCATGTGTTGCCATGAATGTCATCCCAAGTGTTGCAAACCAAATAAGTTGCCGTGTTGCCAAAAGTGTTGCCATTTGGAATTGGCGACCCGAGTTAGTTACCGTATTTCTCACAAATATTAATGGGTAAACTAATGTTTATATAACAGTTAGTCACCTTAAAATGAGCTTGAAATCGGCAACGAATATGCCGTGCGTTAATCACGAAGAGGAGAAGAAATTAACAAATAAACATGTGTTTATTTATTTAATTTATGACCAAGCAAAGAGATATTTTATTCAGCTATTCTGGGGGAGAACAAGTCAGAGTACAAGGCAATCAAAGCTAAGAGGTACAAGCATGAGAAGCAAGAGAAGACTAGGTCTCCTACAAAAGAGGCGAGTGGCATAAAATGAGGAAACAAACTCAAGGTTGTTAGCTGATCATTTCGAGTAGGCTCCAAGACTTTGTGGCCTATAAATAGTGCAAATGGATCTTCATTGAAGATCATCCAATTCGAGAAACGCAAATCTGCACAAGAAAAGTAGAATTCTGCTCTCAAGTGTTGCCATTCAGTGTCGGCAACACTTTGTCCAACACTCGAATATTTCATATAGATTTTTATATTTTTGTGAGGTTTTTGAGTGTTTATTTTCAGAGAGAATTCGTGTATGTTGTTTCTTATATCAGGGTTCGTTTATCATTAAGGAACAACCTCGACCTTGTATTGAATTCATATTATTAATAGAAAGGTCTTGCCTTTTAGGCACCCATCAAGTTATATATTTATATAACTTGATAAAAATTATATTCTTGTGTATTGCTTTAATTCTTCCGCTGCAATTTATATTTATTTCTATTGATTTGTGTTTTTCTAGAATTGGTGGATGTGTTGTTGTTAGTGTCAATAACACTAAGGACAACACCCGTGAGTTTCATCTCACCTTGTGAGTTTCGCCTCACAAGTTCTAAGCCATAGACAATTTCAAAACACAAACCCCAAGGCGCAAACGCCTCCAAACACAAATCCCGAGGCGTAAATGCCTCCAAACACAAATCTCGAGGCACAATTGCCTCCAACACACAAATCCCGAGGCACTAACGCCTCCAAACAAAAATCTCGAGGTGCAAACGCCTCCAAACACACAAATCCCGAGGCGCAAATGCCTCCAAACACAAATCCCGAGGTGCAAACGCCTCCAAACACAAACCTCGAGGCGCAAACGCCTCCAAACACAAATCCCAAGGCACAAATGCCTCCAAACACAAATTCCGTGGCCTAAACGTCTCTAAACACAAATCACGAGGCACAAATGCCTCCAAACACAAATCTCGAGGCACAAACGCCTTCAAACACAAATCCCGAGGCGCAAATGCCTCCAAACACAAATCCCGAGGCACAAACGATTCCAAACACAAATCCCGAGGCACAAACGCTTACAAATAAAAATCTCGAGGCACAAACACCTCCAAACACAAATCTCGAGGCGCAAACGCCTCCAAACACAAATCTCGAGGCACAAATGCCTCCAAACACAAATCACGATGCGCAAACGATTCCAAACACAAATCCCGAGGCGCAAACACCTCAAAAAACACAAATCCCGAGGCGCAAATGCCTCCAAACACAAATCTCGAGGCACAAATGCCTCCAATACACAAATCCCGAGGCACAAATGCCTCCATACACAAACCCCGAGGCACAAACTCCTATAAACCCAAATCCCGAGGCACAAACGCCCTAAACACAAATCCCGAGGCACAAACGCCTCCAAAAAAAATCCCGAGGCGCAAACGCCTCCAAACACAAATCCCAAGCCACAAACACCTCCAAAGCATAAACCCCGAGGCACAAACGCCTCCAAAACACAAATCCCGAGGCACAAACGCCTCCAAACACAAATCAAGAGGTGCAAACGCCTCCTAACACAAAACTCGAGGCGCAAACGCCTCCTAACACAAATCCCGAGGCACAAACGCTTCCAAACACAAATCCCGAGGCTCAAACGCCTCCAATCACAAATCCCTAGGCACAAATTCCTCTAACACACAAATCCCGAGGCACAAATGCCTCCTTACACAAATCTCGAGGCGTGAATGCCTCCAAACACAAATCTCGAGGAACATACGCCTTTAAACACAAACCCCGAGGCGCAAACACCTCCAAACACAAAACCCAAATGCCTCCAAACACAAATCCTGAGGCACAATCGCCTCCAAACACAAATCACGAGGCACAAACGCCTCCAAACACAAATCCCAAGGCGCAAATGCCTCCAAACACAAACCCCAAGGCGCAAACCCTCCAAACACAAATCCCGAGGCACAAACGCCTCCAAACACAAATCTCAAGGCACAAACACCTCCAAACACAAATCCCGAGGCGCAAACGCCTTCAAAAAAATCCCGAGGCAAAAACGCCTCCAAACACAAATTCCAAGGCACAAACGCTACCAAACATAAATCCCGAGGTGCAAACCCCTCCTAACACAAACCCCGAGGCACAAACGCCTCCAAACACAAATCCCAAGGCACAAATGCCTCCAAACACAAATCCCGAGGCGCAAATGCCTCCTAACACAAATACGAGGCACAAATGCCTCCAAACATAAATCTCGAGGCGCAAACGCCTCCAAACACAAATCTCAAGGCACAAACGCCTCCAAATAAATATCACGATGCTCAAACGCCTCAAAATGCATCCAAACACAAATCCCGAGGTGGAAATGCCTCCTAACACAAAACCTGAGGCGGAAATGCCTCCAAACATAAATCCTGAGGCACAAACGCCTCCAAACACAAATCTCGAGGCTCAAATGCCTCCAATCACAAATCCCAAGGCACAAACGCCTCCAAACACAAATCCCGAGGCATAAATGACTCTAACACACAAATCTCGAGGCACAAACGCCTTCAAACACAAACCCCAAGGCACAAATGCCTCCAAACACAAATCCCGAGGCATAAATGCCTCCAAACACAAATCTCGAGGCACAATTGCCTCCAACACACAAATCCCGAGGCACAAATGCCTCCAAACAAAAATCCCGAGGTGCGAACGCCTCCAAACACACAAATTCTGAGGCGCAAACGCCTCCAAAGCCAAATCCCAAGGTGCAAACGCCTCCAAACACAAACCTCGAGGCGGAAACGCCTCCAAACATAAATCCCAAGGCACAAACGCCTCCAAACACAAATCCCGTGGCCTAAACGTCTCTAAACACAAATCACGAGGCACAAATGCCTCCAAACAAAAATCTCGAGGCGCAAACGCCTCCAAACATAAATCCCAAGGCAAAAATGCCTCCAAACACAAATCCCGAGGCGCAAACGATTCCAAACAAAAATCCTGAGGCACAAACGCTTACAAACAAAAATCTCGAGGCACAAAACCCAAACGCCTCCAAACACAAATCCCGAGGCACAATCGCCTCCAAACACAAATCACGAGGCACAAATGACTCAAACACAAATCTCAAGGCGCAAACGTCTCCAAACACAAACCCCGAGGCACAAACCCTCCAAACACAAATCCTGAGGCACAAACGCCTCCAAACACAAATCTCGAGGCACAATCGCCTCCAAACACAAATCCCGAGGCGCAAACGCCTCTAAAAAAATCCCGAGGCAAAAACGCCTCCAAACACAAATTCCAAGGCACAAACGCCTCCAAACACAAATCCCGAGGTGCAAACCCCTCCTAACACAAACCCCGAGGCACAAACGCCTCCAAACACAAATCCCAAGGCACAAACGCCTCCAAACACAAATCCTGAGGCGCAAATGCCTCCAATCACAAATCCCTAGGCACAAATTCCTCTAACACACAAATCTCGAGGCACAAATACCTCCTTACACAAATCTCGAGGCGTGAATACCTCCAAACACAAATCTCGAGGAACATACGCCTTTAAACACAAACCCCAAGGCGCAAACACCTCCAAACACAAAACCCAAATGCCTCCAAACATAAATCCTGAGGCACAATTGCCTCCAAACACAAATCACGAGGCACAAACGCCTCCAAACACAAATCCCAAGGCGCAAATGCCTCCAAACACAAACCCCAAGGAGCAAACCCTCCAAACACAAATCCCGAGGCACAAATGCCTCCAAACACAAATCTCAAGGCACAAACACCTCCAAACACAAATCCCGAGTACAAACGCCTTCAAAAAAATCCCGAGGCAAAAACGCTTCCAAACATAAATTCCAAGGCACAAACGCCTCCAAACATAAATCCCGAGGTGCAAACCCCTCCTAACACAAACCCCAAGGCACAAACGCCTCCAAACACAAACCCCAAGGCACAAATGCCTCCAAACACAAATCCTGAGGCGCAAATGCCTCCTAACACAAATACGAGGCACAAATGCCTCCAAACACAAATCCCGAGGCACAAATGCCTCCAAACACAAATCTCCAGGCACAAACGCCTCCAAATAAATATCACGATGTTCAAACGCCTCCAAATGCATCCAAACACAATCCCAAGGTGGAAACGCCTCCTATCACAAAACCTGAGGCGGAAACGCCTCCAAACATAAATCCCGAGGCACAAACGCCTCCAAACACAAATCTCGAGGCTCAAATGCCTCCAATCACAAATCCCAAGGCACAAACGCCTCCAAACACAAATCCCGAGGTATAAATGACTCTAAACACAAATCTCGAGGCACAAATGCCTTCAAACACAAACCCCAAGGCACAAATGCCTCCAAACACAAATCCCGAGGCACAAATGCCTCCAAACACAAATCTCGAGGCACAATTGCCTTCAACACACAAATCGCGAGGCATCAACGCCTCCAAACAAAAATCCCGAGGTGCGAACGCCTCCAAACACACAAATTCCGAGGTGCAAACGCCTCCAAAGCCAAATCCCGAGGTGTAAACGCCTCCAAACACAAACCTCGAGGCGCAAACGCCTCCAAACACAAATCCCAAGGCACAAACGCCTCCAAACACAAATCCCGTGGCCTAAACGTCTCTAAACACAAATCACGAGGCACAAATGCCTCCAAACAAAAATCCCGAGGCGCAAACGCCTCCAAACATAAATCCCAAGGCAAAAATGCCTCCAAACACAAATCCCGAGGCGCAAACGATTCAAAACAAAAATCCTGAGGCACAAACGCTTACAAACAAAAATCTCGAGGCACAAAACCCAAACGCCTCCAAACATAAATCCCGAGGCACAATCGCCTCCAAACACAAATCACGAGGCACAAACGCCTCCAAACACAAATCTCAAGGCACAAATGCCTCTAAACACAAACCCCGAGGCACAAACCCTCCAAACATAAATCCCGAGGCACAAATGCCTCCAAACACAAATCTCGAGGCACAAACGCCTCCAAACACAAATCTCGAGGCGCAAACACCTCCAAAAAAATCCCGAGGCAAAAACGCCTCCAAACACAAATTCCAAGCCACAAACGCCTCCAAACACAAATCCCGAGGTTCAAACCCCTCCTAACACAAACCCCGAGGCACAAACGCCTCCAAACACAAATCCCAAGGCACAAATGCCTCTAAACACAAATTCCGAGGCGCAAATGCCTCCTAACACAAATACGAGGCACAAATGCCTCCAAACACAAATCCCGAGGTGCAAACGCCTCCAAACACAAATCTCGAGGCACAAACGCCTCCAAATAAATATCACGACGCTCAAACGCCTCCAAACGCATCCAAACACAAATTCCGAGGTGGAAACGCCTCCTAACACAAAACCTGAGGCGCAAACGCCTCCAAACATAAATCCCGAGGCACAAATGCCTCCAAACACAAATCCCGAGGCTCAAATGCCTCCAATCACAAATCCCGAGGCACAAACGCCTCCAAACACAAATCCCGAGGCATAAATGACTCTAAACACAAATCTCGAGGCACAAACGCCTCCTAACACAAATCTCGAGGCGCAAATGCCTCCAAACACAAATCTCGAGGCACAATTGCCTCCAACACACAAATCCCGAGGCACAAACGCCTCCAAACAAAAATCCCGAGGTGCAAATGCCTCCAAACACACAAATCTCGAGGCACAAATACCTCCAAACACAAATCTCGAGGTGCAAACGCCTCCAAACACAAACCTCGAGGCGCAAATGCCTCCAAACACAAATCCCAAGGCACAAACGCCTCCAAACACAAATCCCGTGGCCTAAACGTCTCTAAACACAAATCACGAGGCATAAATGCCTCCAAACACAAATCCCGAGGCGTAAACGCCTTCAAACACAAATCCCAAGGCGCAAACGCCTCCAAACACAAATCTCGAGGTGCAAACGATTCCAAACACAAATCCCGAGGTACAAACGCTTACAAACAAAAATCTCGAGGCACAAACACCTCCAAACACAAATCCCTGTAAGTGCTCCAATTTGAGTTGGTAGTATTTTCGTTAGAAAATTAACGAAAGTCCTAACATCCCTAACATTTCTAACAACTCTTAACATTTCTAACCAAGTAAGGGTAAAATGGGGATTACTATTTAGAGTTAAACAACTAAAAGAATCTCAAAAATTTCAAAATCCCGAAATGAGCAACTGCAGTTAACAGGCAGATTGCTTGTGGGACATAATATTCCTTCTGTCCAAAGCCTGGAGCAGCATTTAATGCACCAGGCACGCCTTCAGGAGGCTCCGCGCGGACAGAATTGAAGTCCCAGAGTGCCTATAAATAAAGTCCCTCAGTCTCAGAAAAAAAAAGAACAACAGAATTCACCCACAGCAAACCTCTGGCAAAAATACTTGAGAAAATAGTGAGAATTCCCTAGAATTGTCACTCTTTTCTCTTGATTATCTTCCCAAATCACAAATCATCAAACACTTTCAAAATTCAAAAATCAAATACAAACACAAGGGAAGATAGGTATAATCTCTTTCTCCCTACCCTAAATTTCTCTCATCCATGCATACATCTCATACTTTGAAGATGTAACTTGTTCATTCCTTGCCCTAGATCCAAGAGGATCACTATGGAAGTTCATCTCCATGGATGATCCTCTACAAGGATCAACATTCTCTTCAAATTGTCATTATTTACTTGCAAACATATTTTCAAAACCCTAAAAATCATTTTCTTACACAAAATCTTTCTTTCAAAGGATAAAATTCTCCATCCCAAGCAAATGAAATGCTTCAAGTCCTAATGTACCCTAAGGATGGCTTGATATAGTAGATCACCACTAAAATGTCTAGTGACTACTAATCAAATCCTAAGGAAATGGGGACAAGCATGGATGCAAAACCCTCTTTAAAACACATTTTCCTTCTTGAGAATGTTGCTGTCCAGTAGCCTTTCTCTAAGACATCTGTCCATTGTCTAATTTTTTGGACACAGAAGAACTTGGAATTCGGTGTTGACTACAAAATACTTTTTGTAGCCAACATCCAGAGCTTTCCAGAAATATTTTTACTTTAATTTTTGCGTGAGTATAACTCCCTTTTTCAAATTATTTTCTAAAGGTCAGTTCATCAGTCTCTGGAAATCCAGATTTCACATCTGAGATTTCCAGAAGGTTTTGGTCCATCAAATCATCTCCAAATGGAAAAGCCTTTTGCAGAAACCTTATTTAAGGTGTTTTGAACAAATTTCATTCTCTGACATTCCCCAGATTTTGAAGCTTTAAAACCCTTAAATCCATTTTAAAATCAAGTGTCCACTGCCTTTTTCATTCTGGCAGAATTGACTTTCATCTTCAAAAGGTCCTTTAAGTACCAAAACTCAACCCTAAAATCACACCAAAAATCATGGGACTTGTTTAATGTCTTATAAAAAGTTCCCAATTTTTAGTTTTCTCAGTTTGAACTTATTTTGGCCAAAAGAACACACACACACACACACACAAACAAATGATTTTTAAGCTTGGAAGACTCGTTTTACGAGGCATTCCGGGTGAACACTAACGTTCTTCCCGGCGTGTAACGTGACCTCCGAACCCAAATCTCTCATTTCGGGCATTTTTCAAAGTTTTGGCCCTTAAAACAAAAATGGTGTGGCGACTCCGTTCTTTCGATTGATTTTCAAAGAAACAAAAAACCAAATCTTTCGAAAAATCGAGGCACATTCATCACAGTGGCGACTCCGCTGGGGAAAAAATAAGCTTTATCTTCTTTCAAAAAAAAATATAAAAAAGTGGTATTTGGTATATAGGTGGAAACCATTAAACTTCCCGTTAACGCCTCCTAACACGAGTCGGGGATAAATTGTGGTTTAACAATCCCACGTACCGGTATCATTGTTTTCAAAAAAAAAAAAAAAGGAAAGAAAAGCTTTTGTGGGTCAAGCTTCCGTCCCGGTATTTGAAATCATTTGTTGTGTGTGTGTTGGTTTTGCACATTTCGTGTTGTTTTTTGGTCGCCTCGGAAAAGTCAAAATTTTGACTGTTGGACCCGTTGCCTTGAACTGTTTGAATTATGTGCTTATGTGTTCATTTACTTTCAAAAAAAAAAGATTTTCAAAAAAAAAAAAGGAGATTTTCAAAAAAAAAAGGGGGTTTCAAAAAAAAAAATCATTTTTGGCATGCATCATGCTCTTTAAGACACATGCGAAAATTTCTATTTTACTCAGAAAAAGAAGATAGACTGCTTGCACACTACGCACACTTGGCCTTACACTGCACACTACGTCCCTAACCCGGGGAAATCCCTGTAGCGGCACGTTTGGTCTTATTACGCCTCTCGGTGCAAGCACGAGACTACCCAAACATCTCATGGAGCCTCGTGTCGACCATGCACTTGTCCGTGTCACACTTTGTTCGAGACCCGGTTGGTTTTTAGTCTGGTCTGTGTCATGCCCTGTCTGTGTATAGACCTTTCCTTTCAAGCCTTAGTCGGCCTACCAAGTCAATATCTTTCGGAGTCCCTAATCAGTCGAAGTCCTGCCGGTTTTCCGTCACGAGCTTTGACCAGATATTGACTGGCGCCTTGACTTCGACTTTGACTGGCACAAATTATACACTGACTCCCAGCATGACACTGAGTCATCAAGGATTAACGATTATTCCATGCCTAATTACGGCCTAACTGACGACGAGTCAAGATCAATTGTGGACATTTATCAGTCCAAACCATGCCGACTTTTCGTCGAGCCCTCGGACATGATCTTGACTTTTGACGTCAGCTTTGTCCGTAATTTACATCGAATGCTCGTTAAGACTAGATTACCCGCCAGACTTTTAGGATCATTTTTCTTTTCGGTCGGTGGGACCCGCTTGCCCTATAGGACCCTCGCCCGGGGCTGTCCGCCCTTGGAGGTCGAAATACAGGTGGAATATGAGGGGCTTATAGACGTAGTGACGGGGCCTACTGATCCAGGATCCAGAGTAGTTTGCGAAAAAGAAGAGCGATCTTTTCCAACCGCTTAGGTTAATAAAACATGTTTTAAGTAAACTAGAACAAATAATTGCATGTTGCATGAGCCCAAAGCCCAAACACTTACCCTCCTTCATTCCCAAACATCTGAAACCTCGTGTCTTTCCCCCCGTAGCTCCGCACAAAGCTTGGTTTCGGGCGCCGGGTCACCGTTTGATCAGTTGGGAAGAGTCAAGCGCATCGTCAGCTTCACCGTTTCTCCCGACTCCGGGTTTCAGAATGTCTGCATCAGCCGGTAACGATGGGGACAACACCACTCCGCCTCCTGGGACTCCTCAAACAGAACAACATTGGAATCAGTTAGCCGAACAGATGAGAGTGCGACAAGAAGCACAGCTGAATAGCCTTATGGAGGCTATTAAGAGCCATGGTTTGGCCGCCAGCCTCAACCCCGACGGCACCTTCACCGTGGAAGAGGAGGAGGACCCCAATCCCAATCTTGGTCGCCCCGACTACTCCAGGATGCCACCACTAACCTCCTTCGATACTACTACCAGAACCCATGCTCCTCGACCTCTGGGTCAGACCACTGGATCCATGCAGCCTGACGGGACGAATCAGTTCGCAGCTCCTCAGTGGGGGCAAAATCAGTACGGAATGTCCTCTCATGGTTGGGGATACCTCGGAATACCACAACAAATTGGGACCCATCCTCAGTTTGGGATCAATCAATCCAGGCCTTCGCAGCAACAGTTTGGAATGCCCCCACAGTCTGGTTCAGGGCAACAGTCAGGAGCCCCTCCTCAGAACGATGCTAGTTCAAACCCATTTCTCACTCAGGGACCAATGGGTCAGCAAGCCCCAGCCCCAGTTTCATCAGAATCACCAGGATCACAGTACCCCCCGGGTTATACACCCTCGCCACAGCCAACCATGCAATTCAACAACCAAGGACAACAGCCCGCACTTAAGCCTACTTATGGGCCTCACTCCGGAAATCCAAGCTACCCAGCTACATCAGGATTGCCTTCACCCTCCTTGCCAGTTGAAAATCAACAGCAAGCCGCAAGGTTCTTTCCCTTCGTCCAAGCTCCTACTCAAGCCCCTTCGGGTAATTTGGGCCAAGGACAGGTTTTCACCTACGTCCCCGGATCGGCCGTTCCCTCCACCAGTCTGCCGCCAGTGGTAGCTCCTCTCTCTAGCTCAGTCGCTGGTTTAAATGCCATGGCTCCACCACAAGACCCTCATCTGGCTTGGTTCATGGAACAACACAAGGAAATGAAAGCGCAGATTGCTGAATTGACCGCTAAGAAGTCTGCCTTCCGGCCTACGGACCCGGATTCCATTGTTCCCCTGCCCCACAAATTCGTGATGCCTAATTTGGATCTCTTTGATGGGACTGCATGCCCGAAAACTCATCTGGATACATATACCTTGGCAATGAAGGTCAAAGGGTGCACCAATCAGCAGTTGGCTGACTATTTCAGTCTTTCTTTGAAGTCCAGTGCTCTAAAATGGTTCTTCCGCTTAAAACCTGAGGCCAGGGCCACATGGGACCAAATCACTAGTGCCTTCACAGAAAAATACAAAGCTAACTTGGAGTGGGAAACAAATAGAGTTGACCTACAAACAACAGTGCAGCGTCCCGACGAGAACATCGGGGACTTTTATAAGCGTTGGAATTTGAAGCTTAGCGAAATGGCAACTCCTCCTTCTGAAGAGAAACAACTGGACATCTTTCAGTCATGCTTGAAACCACATCTGAGAGCCTCCCTCAGTCACTTCCCCTACGCAGACTTACGGGCAATGGTCAATTCCGGGGCTAAATTTGAAAAGGCTTACAATCAGCAACCGGCTGCTGCACCTGCCTACAGATATCGGGCTCCTACCTCCAACACTGCTCCTGCTCCCGCTAGAGGCAAAGAGGTGATCAATTACACGGGACAGGAATGTAATAATGCAACTCCTTTTGCTCCCAGAAAACCAGCTGAGCCCAGACCACGGGTCATAAACCTCGAAAACTTTGGAATGCCTTTGAACGACGTCTTCAGGGGACTGGTAAAAGAAGGCTTGCTGCGGCCTTTGGAGAATTTCCAACCCAGGAATCCAAACGCTCCCATAGATACTTCAAAATATTGCGCTTTTCATCAAGCCCACGAACATCTGACCGATAACTGCTTTACTCTGAAAAAGGCAATCCAAGGCTTGATAGAGCAAGGAAAGTTGGAAGGCCCCGAGCCGCCTAATACGGTAAAAAACCCTCTGCCAAGAAACCATAACCAGGTTAACATGATTGAAAGCACGAAAACTGATGAAGATCCCCAAATACCCATGGCCAACCTTGTCGAGGATCCTGAATTCGGATTCCCCCTCAGCCTTGAGGATATTGAACAAATCAACCCACCTTGGTCTCATGTCAGAGATTTCTTGCAAGAGTATGAGGCTCGCTATTTCTCGGAAGAAGGGGAAGCTGACACTGAAAAGCTGGGGCTGTTCCGGTCAAAACATGAGAAAACCATTTACACGAGATGGTTAGAGTAGTCAAGGAAGATTGAGCAAGAAAGCTTCAGACGGGCACCTGTACTGGGGCTTATCAGCAAAGAGGCCGAAGAGCATCTGGAGCTAGTACACTTCTGCAAGTTGGCTCTGGGGGAAACCAAATACGACCCTGAGGACAGTGAAACTGAAGAATCAGAGGAGGAGAATTCCTTTTATATCCTTCTTGGAGTCAAATACATGCCACCCCCCTCACTCTTCCCCCGCAGTTTCTGGGAGGAGAAGCTAAATCGCAATTATTACTTCCAGGAATGGGGGCATATGACAATTTCTGCGGTTGCACGCACCCATATTCCCCTAACGGGTTTGATCGGCGTTCCCTCTCAGCCGAAATTCCAGTGGTATGGGAAGATGATTTCGATGACAGCAATGACGATGATGATGACGAGATGGAAGAGTCAACTGAGGCCCCAGATCCGGAATCAATCTGGAACAATCATGCCGGAAATGATATCACAGAAGCCAGACACAATGGTTGGTTGTCAGCAAGCGACGATGAAGGACCACCAGAAAATGCGGATCAAATACCGATGGGGACGGGCCCCCACGAAGTGTCACTCGTAAGATGTACTTATGGCCAGTGTCCGGATACTTCAGAGGATGAGGAACAACAAAGCTCACGCCCAGATCCATACATATCCAAGGTCCTAGAGCACAATGTCCCCTATAAGGACCTAACGGGCGAATGGAGAAGGTTCATCGAAGCCTTGGTCGAAAAGGGAGGTTTTCAGCAACCAGAAGACAATGAATTCGTAAACGTCATCGGATCTTTTTCTTCCTTCCCTAGAACAGACGGTATCACAACTGTAAGGGTCACGGCCGAGCCGCTCGAACACCTCAAATGCATAGAGTCACTGAGAAGGGTTATTGATCTAAATGTCTCCCCAGTCGCCTTCATACCCATGGACCCACATGACGCCTTCTTAATTGCTTTGGTACCCGACAGTGGACCCCGGGTACTCCTCATTTGGACCCAGATCTACCGAGCTGTTGCGTCAAACTACGAAAGCGAGCATTGCCTATCCTTCACTTGTGGTTGCCCTACTTGCAAGGGCGAAAGGAAGAAGATGTATGACGAGATGGAGGCTGACAGCCGTAAGATCGAAGAAACTTCGGAAGACGACTACTATGAAACCGAGGATATGAAGGCCATGAAGTTTCCTGGGGCTGAGTACGTGGATGTCATAGAGTTCAACACTGCCTACCATGCTTTGGGGAAAGGATTTTCAGACACCCGATCCAGGCTGATAGTTGAAGATCTGTTAGAGAGAGGGAAGCTAACTCCCATCCTCCCCAATGAGAAAATAACCATGGTCAGATCGAATCCGCCCCGAAGCAAAGTAATAATCCTTGTCAGGGTTACCCAAGAAGAAGTCACCTTCCCCGAATGCATTTCAGCTCTAAGAGAGGTCCTGGAAACCGGCATGATACCGGATACGCCTCCCACACAGAGTGCTATAATCATCTCCAACTCCGAGTATTACAGGAAGGAACTAGAGTGGCTGCACTACACCGGAGATGAAACCGAAAAGTCGCCAAGCCCTGAGAACAGCAATTCCTGTTGTATGATAACTATGGACAATGCAGGCTATAATGGCGAATCAGAAGATGCCCTAGCTCTGTGGGCCATCCAGGGGGCAACAACACAACCCCAGACTCAAAAGCCTATAACTTGGGAAGCAGTTTTAAAGGCTGCCCAGGAAGGAGCCAGTACAGCTCAAGCTCAGCCCCTCACCGTTGCTAGACTCCGCCAGAACCACTGGCCAATAGCCAAACAGGCTCCTCCATTAACCTTGGCAGCATTGAAGAAATCTAGTCAAGAAGCAACAGATAAAGAAGGTAATTTGTTGACCAGGTCCGGGCAGATCTATCAGGGAAATCACAAGGCAGACAAGAAGGCAGCAGAACAGGTACCGAAAGAAGATCGCCTCCCCTATGCCAAGACAGCTGAAATTCCTGATCCCATGAAAGAGGATCCCGTACTTACCCAGTTGAAGCAAACAAAGGCCAACATCTCTCTATGGTCTCTGCTCACCTCATCTTATCCCCACAAGCTAAAGCTGGAAGAAAGCCTGGCTCGCACTCTGGTGCCCATCGATGCTACTCCCGATGACGTAGTGCAATTAATCGGGAGCATTCACTACGGGAACATAATCACTTTCACAGACCTCGATCTCCCTCAGTTCGGGGCAGATCACAATAAGCCTCTCTTCATCACAGTCCAGTTGGATGAACGATGCCTCCCTCGGGTTTTGGTCGACAATGGGTCCGGAATGAATATCCTCCCGACAAAGATCATGAGCCTGCTCAACATCAAGTCCACAGATCTAAAACCTTCCTCCCTCACAGTCAAAGCTTATGACTCGACATCTCGAGCAGTCCTTGGAGTTGCTACTTTGGACCTCTGGTTTGGCAAGAAATTGATACCTGTGGAATTCCAGGTTATCGATATCCCGATCACTTTTAATGCCCTGTTGGGAAGACCTTGGCTGCATCAAGTCAAAGGGGTTGCTTCAAGCCTCCATCAGTGTGTGAAATTCGTCTTGGATGGGGATTTGACGACCATTTACGGGGATCTAGTCACCTTGGAAGGCACGGATACGGGTGGAATACCTATCCTGGAAATCAAGCATGATGAGGATGGCCTCATGCTGACAGGCTTCACAGTTGAACCTCCTAAGGCCCAAGTGTGCAACGTAGATCTGACAATCACTCGGGATAAAATCCCTCCAGTCTTGAAAATGATGAGAAAGATGAGCTACCTGCCTGGCTTAGGCCTGGGTAAGCGTCAACAAGGAACTCACAAGGTCATCGAGGTGAAAGAGCAGAAAACTCGCCATGGCTTGGGGTATGAACCAATTTCGAAGAAAGAAGCTGCCACCAAAAGGATCCCACTTAACGGCCCTAAATCTCTCTCTTTCAATCCTAATCTGGCCGACTACTTCGTGAAAGGCTCTACACAGCGCGATAATGCCGCAGTCAAAGAACCTACAGAGGGGTGGATGAAGTTACAGGACAACCTCACCAAGATCAGGGGAACCAAAGCTAATCCAGTCCGTAGAATGTTTCTGGATCTACCTGAGATACCTGGGGCTACCACTACCCTGGAGAGCCAGTACACTTTCAAAGGCGTGCCAAGCCTAGTAGAACAGTTCGAGAAGCTCACTACCACAATTCCGATTGTCCAGGAAGGCCCGAAGCCTGAGTTTGAACTAACAGTGCCAAAAGCTAAGGCCACAGAGGTCTTTTCAGATGATTGGGATGGTCCGATTATGCAGCAGTTATTCGGGGAAGAAGTTCAGGTGCCAGACCTAATTGATTTCAGCTCAGTCAAAGAGATGGTAGCAATGATCGAGGAAGGAGGACAGAAACAGCACAACTCCCGAGTCATGAGGCCACTAACGGCTATGCCACTGAAGAATTGGGTACTCTCTCAGGCCCGTCCGCAACCAAAGAGGAAATGATCACCAAACTTGGATTGGTCCCCCGTCCCTTTGTGTCAACCTATGTAAAGTCCTCTGAGTCTCTCATTGTCTAGTTCGAGTCGCTAGAGTCGTCCAATGGCCTTACGCCTGAAAACTACAAAGTCAAAATCAACGTTGTATTCCCTTTCGTTCTCAATGAAATGATGAATCTTTTCTGAGTATCCTTTGATTGCAACTTTAACTAATGATAAATTAACTAATCACTTAAGTTAAAGAAAGCAGACACATTAAATAAACAATATATTAAAAAAAATGATAATAATAATAATAAAAAGTCTATAAGCAGGTTGTTCAGAAAGAGGAAAATCGAGCCCAAGCTGCCGAAGAGATTTTTGACAACTATGAATCTGGGAACTGCGGAAGAGCCTAAAGAGACGCAGATTGGTAGGAACTAAAAAGGATGCCTTACAAAGTCCTACAAAGTCCTCAACTCAAAGAAAGTAGACCTCTTCATCAAAGAGAACATCATATGCAGATACGGGTTGCCAGCCGAAATCATCTCAGATAATGGATCCCACTTTGAATGGGAATGCGACAGGCTGCTAGCAGAATTCAGAATAGCCCGTCACAAGTCATCTCCCTATAGGCCCCAAACCAACGGAGCCGTCGAAGCAGCAAACAAGACTCTGGAAAACATCATCCGGAAAATGGCTGTCCGAGGTCGAGATTGGCCCGAGAAGCTACAACTGGCACTCTGGGGCTACAGAACATCAGTCAGAAGTGCAACCGGGGAGACGCCGTTTGCTCTCACCTACGGGATGGAAGCCGTGCTCCCGGTCGAGTTAGAGATTCCCTCACTCCGTATACTGCTTGAAAGCCAGATCAATGAGGTCGAATGGCTCCAGAGTCGCCATGATGAGTTGGCTCTACTAGATGAACGCCGATTGAAGGCCATGGATCACATCCGAGCCTACCAAGGGAGAATGGCCAGGGCCTTCAACAAGAAAGTAAAACATCGGAAGATTAGGGAAGGTGATCTCGTTTTAAAAGAGAAACCCCCTGTCCGCATCAACCCGCTTGGCAAATGGGAGCCTGTCTGGGTCGGACCATATGTCGTCCAGAAAATCTTCTCCGGAGGAGCCATGCAACTCGCAGATCTCGACGGAAATCCTTTTGTACACCCAGTGAATGGTGACAAGCTGCGCAGATACTACGCGTAAAACACTGAGTCAAAAAAAAAAACAAAAAAAAAAAAAATATATATATATATATATATATATATATATATAAAAAGAGTGCTAAAAGAGTAATACCCAACTAGGTTGAAAACCCGAAAAGGGC
Source organism: Adenophora triphylla var. japonica (assembly GCA_022495995.1). NCBI lineage: Eukaryota > Viridiplantae > Streptophyta > Magnoliopsida > Asterales > Campanulaceae > Adenophora > Adenophora triphylla. The sequence goes on from JAFEMH010005357.1 coordinate 140,163, forward strand.
GGCCTAGGTAAAAAACAGGGTTGCACCAAAAAAAAATTAACCGGGTCGAACTACGAAGACCTGATCCCTTTAGTCCGAAGGGAACGTAGGCAGCCGGAAACGGTTCGGTCTAAAACACAAATAAAAGTCATACTTTGTCATCAATACATTGATCAGACCATGAAAGCATCTCGAAAAACTCTAAAGCAATTCACATATTCATTACAGTTAAAAGCTTTTTGATGAGTCTAAGCTCGGTTCATTCCTACAACTGGCAACCTGCTAAAAGAAACTAAGATACATAATCAAACTAATGTGTCTGCTACAACAAGAAAGGGATACTCGGAAACCTCAAGGTCACTCTAAGCCACTCGTACTGGCATCCCCTCTCTTCTTCCCCCTTCGGGTCTTCTTCCTTTGAACAGGAAAAATGTCGGTCTTCCTCCTACCAAGCTCTGGTGTAGGAACAGGATCTATCAAACCAGTCTCTGTCAGGGCCTTAGTAGCCCTAGTGTCATCTCTCATCTCCTGTAGCCGAGCTGGTAACATAGGAGTCCTCCTCTCCTGTCTCTTGACATAAGCCTCATAGTCGGTCACGACATCTCCGCTCCTATCATAAGGGTTGGCCCTCGCTTCGGCCCTCCTCCTCTCCGAAACTGTCAGGTCTTCCGCACCCACAATGGCCTCACGCCGTCTCAAGATAGCCATCTGAGTCTTCCCCAAATGCCTCTCGTACCAATCCAAGTACCAAGTGGTCAGAAACACAGGTCTCGGACGCCTGAGGATAACCTGAGGAGGGAAGACGTCATACCTCCATACTCGGGAAAGAAATGGGAACACCGAAGGATCATCCATAGAAGCAAGAGCCACCACCCTAGTGGCTATGTCATCGAAGTCCTCCAAAAGAGCCTGCTCCAAGCCGAACTGTCTCAGAACCAGAGCTGGAATGTAAAAGCTGGACTGAGAAAGCCCCGGAAGCATAACCACATGAGACCCGTCCTGAAGTACTCTTCGAGTCTCCACTCGCCAATGAGGCACCGACCATCTGATATCTTCAGTCCGGCGGCCAGCCATCCAATGCTCCCACGAGCCCTGATCATCAAAATCCATAGTAACCCCTCTCCGGGCAAATGTCCAAGGCTTGATCATATCCGAAGTTTCGCGAAGAACCCCCAGGCGCTCCATCAGCCACAGGGTCAAAAGAAACGGGCTGCCCCTGTGCATATACCGCCTCCCGGTAGCCAACCTGTCGAGAGCATGAAAAGTCTCCCCCAGGATCAAAGGTACAACATCTCTGCCCAAGCAATAGTGAACCACTACATCCAGCAGAGCCCGATGACAAATCCCGAAAGAACAAACCATAAACAAGGTTCCAAACATGCAGAGTGCAAAAGCATCCCAATAGGCATCATCAATCAAGACTAAGCCCCTAAATCTATCAGGAAGACCAGAAATGTCAAAATGATCGGGACTACAGATCATACCTTGTGCTTCCTCCGGAGAAAGATGAAGAAGGTTGCACAACCTATCGACGAAAGAAGCTCCTCCAGGCAAAGGAACCGCAATCTCTTCCACCTCTGGGCCACCAAGCAAAGCCCGAAATTCTTCAATGGTCGGAACCACTTCGTTGTAAGAAAGGCAAAAGACATGCCTTCTAGTATCCCAAAATGAAGAAGAAGCTCTCAAGAGGTCATAGTCCGGAACCAGTTCTTTGAGAGACCACGAGCACTTTACCTTGTACCTTTCTTCAAAAAATGATCTCCTCTCGTGCATAATCTCCCTACACCACTCCTTGAACTTTTCAAAGAACAACATTTGCTTTTCTTTGGACAATTTTGGGGAAAATTTGGACATTTCCATGGCTTTTTTGGCTTCTCTCTCGAATTTCCAGTGATTTTGAACTGGAGAAGACGAAGTTTCAATGGCATTTATGGACCAAACCAGATCCAACCACCGAAATAAATGAACCCTGTCAGATGTCGAACCTATCCGCGCGGACAGAATTGTCGCCCAGAAAAAATCTGCAGCAGCCCAGAAAAAAATCTGCAGCAGCTCAAACTGCTGCACAACGGAGGAATATTTTCATCCCAGCTGCTCGAACCCTGTGCAAAACCTGCCCAAACAGTTCATATACCAAACACTCACACCCTTGCCAAAAAAATGGGGCTCATGCAACATTGCATTCATGATAAAAAAAAATAAAATCCTAAATTATTACATTCCAAAAAAAAAAAAAAAGAGTGTGCATAAAAAAAAAAAACTGTATCTGTCAAAAAAAATAGGTACAATCTCAGAAATCAGTCTCAGAAGATCATCAGTCAGAGTCCTCGATGGCCGGCGCTTTCCCCCGATCCCTCTTGCGGCTCGGGCCTGCCTCTTCAGCCGCCACGAATATCTCGGGCTCGAAATCATCGTCCTCGTCTCCAGAGGAAGGCTCGTCTGGACCAACCGGCACACCCTGATACGGCAAGCCAAGATCCGCGAAGAAGTCGTATCCGAACGAAAACGCGTCGGATTCCCGGACGTGCGAAGAAGACCCACCGTGGTGCCAGACATGTCCCTGTCCATACGAATCCCCGAGAATGACGTGGTCCGAAGGCAGCACCACGCTGGGATCTATGAGAGGAGAAAGAGGAGTCTCGGAAGAAGGCTCGGAAGGAATAGGGGAAGTCTCCCGCTCGACAGGCGCCGGCTGTGCTCGTCTCCTCCTGCCCTGATCAGACCCACAAATAACCATATTCTTGATGAACCTCTTGGCCCCGATCACCTGATTCGTCAGCTTCTCCACCACCTTGGCCGGGAACTGCACGGAAACAAAAGCGTCAGAGATAATTAAGGCGAAAAATGATGACAGGAAAGAAAGGAAAAGACAGAAGACAAAAAAAAAGAAGAGGAGAAGGAGAAGCCATACCTTCATATCCGGACGAGGCCGGAAAGGTCGTGGAACCCGATCAGGGACAGGGATCTGTACTCTCAGCCTGACCCCGTCCTGGACATACGAAAAGCTCGATCGAGGGTACCGCACAACCCCCAATCCCTCTCTCTCAAGAACCTGAGGCATCCTCAACCTCCACAAGACAAATCGCGAGTACTCCTCGATCGCCACGAACCTCGAGAAGTGCTGGCCGCCTCGATAATCATCCCATGTCTCCGAGTTCTCACTCGGATGCATCATGTCAGCAGGAGGCTCCACTGGAGCCATCGGAGGCACACCCACGCCATGTTGGCGCATCACTCTCTCCCCCAGATAATACGCGTCGCAGGTCAAGCCCCTCAAGATCCTCCGCTCCACGGTCCATCTCTCGGCACCCTTCAGCTGCTCCACATCGAAGCAGTCCCAGGGGTAGAATATGATCCCCTCATCTGTCTCAGCCCTCGTCAAAGGCAGGCAATCCGAGTACTTGAGGGTCGTGCGCCCCCTAGAACATTTTTTCTCCCGGGCATACTTGGACCAGGAAAGCATGGCCGGATACGCCCCGATGTACTCCGCCGGCTGCCGCCACATCGTGACGTGAAAGAACTCCAGAGCCCATACCTGCGAAAGGTAAAGATCAAATCAATTAAGTGCGAAAAAGAATACGTGCTTAAAGAAAAGAGGGAAAGCAAAAAGAAAGCTTGTACCTCCAGAGGGAACTCAAAGCACGTCAAAGAGCTGATAGCCTTCCGGCTATATCGATCCAGAGCAAAATATAGCTCTGCCAGCCCTGCCTCTCCCCAAGATACCTCTTCAGCCATCTCCACGTCCTCCAGGGATCTCAGCAAAGCAAAAACAGCCGTCCCCTCGGCATGTCCAAATAGCGTGCTTGAAAAAGCAAACCATAGAAAAGCCCTAGCAATCTGCACAGCGGCCATTCTCTCATCCCCAGCCTCATAGCTCCCAATGCTCTCCACGATCTTCCCGTGAACCACAGCGTACTCCATCCCCATCCCCTTTTTGGGAATAGGGGAAAATCCTAGAAGGGCCTGCAGATCCAGGTCACTGTAGCCGTTTCTCCACTCAATGCTCCGTCCTTTAAAGGACAAGCCCGTAATCGCAGCGTAATCAGAAGGTGTGACCGTGGCCTCGCCCCAGAAGAAATGGAATGTGTGGGTCACGTCCCACCAATGCTGTGCCAAAGCAAAGATCAGGCCCTTACTCTTAGGGAACTTAACCAATCCCCTCAAGCACTCGATGAACTCGTACAATCCGGTCTCAATGACGATCTGTCTAGGACTCATCATCGCTCCTCTGCCCAAAATCGGAAGCCGGTCCCACAAGTAAATCACAGACTCCACCGATCCCCGAGTCTTCATCTTGCTCAGCTGCTCCGTCACGAAGCTATCTCCGCCCTGCAAAAAAAAAACAAAAATGTCAAAAAAAATCTGCATTTGCATTTGCACAAAAAAAAACATACACATGCATCATAAACATAAAGTTTTGAAGAAAATTCGGCAGCATAACAGCATGCAATGAAACTAGCCCCATTTTTCTCACACAAAAGAAAAGACTTTCCAGCAAACACCAACCACCATTCATTCATACATGAAGAAAACATGTCAATAATATTGAGTCAACGGAAGCAAAAACTCCGTCCCATTTTTGCATAAAAAGTGCACACAGACAACTTTCCACATTCACGGGGAATCAACGGAAACAAAAATCCGTCCCACTTTTCAAAAAAATCCTATGCATACATACATTCATATCATTCATCATCTCATTGCAAAAAAAATAAAATTCTACATATAAAAAAAAAAAAAAGAGAGAAAGGTCCGTCCCGGATTCGGGCAAATTTTTATCATCTCATATTTCAAAAATGGCAAAATGCCTATCCTTTTTTTCAAACAAAATGCATATTTGGGTTACCCATAAACTCATTACAACATGCAAAGTCCAATTTCAATGTCCAAGAACAAAATTTTCGAATTTTCATTACCATTTTCGAATTGGCAAAATGCCCATTCTTTTCAAACAAAATGCATATTTGGGTTACCCATAAACTCATTACAACATGCAAAGTCAAAATTCAAAGCCAAGAACATCCAATTTTCGGATATTAAAAAAAAAAAATACCAAAAAATCAATTTCAAACAAAAATCGACAAAGGAAACGAAGAGATTTGAAGTATACCGTGCGAAGACTCGGATCAGTGGCCCAATGTTGCCACGTATCGGGGTATGGCTCCTCCGCAATCGATTGCGAAAGAGAATAATGCCTCCTCATTCGAACGAGCTCTAATCGCCTCTCCGCGACCGGGCCGCGTCCTTGGCCTTGAATGGCAACTCCCCCGTGTTCCATTGCTCGAAAATCGAAGAAAATCGGAAGATTTCGAAGCTTCCTAGGCCAACAATGGCAGTTTTACCTTTCTCTCTCGTCTCTCTCTCGTGAAACTGGAAAATGGGGAAGAAGGAACCAAAAGGGCGGCGGCCCTCTTTTAAAACCAATCTGGCTTTCAACCAGCTCCGCGCGGATAGAATTGAAGGGTCAAAAAGACCCTTTTGCCCTTTAAAATTTCAGGACTCTGCAGTTTAGTCCTCAACTTAACAGGTTAACCAAAGTTAACCTAAGTTAACCCCCTTTCAAAAGAACTCAACGGCAGTAAAACATAAGTCCGATTTCTCCGAGAAAGATAACAGAATCCCGTTTCTTTCATCAATTTCATCAACGGCAGTAAAACGTAAGTCCGATTTCTCCGAGAAAGATAATGGAATCCCGTTTCTTTCATCAATTTCATCAACGGCAGTAAAACGTAAGTCCGATTTCTCCGAAAAAGATAACGGAATCCCGTTTCTTTCATCATTATCATCCACGGCAGTAAAACGTAAGTCCGATTTCTCAGAGAAAGATAACGGAATCCCGTTTCTTTCATCAATTTCATCAACGGCAGTAAAACGTAAGTCCGATTTCTCCGAGAAAGATAACGGAATCCCATTTCTTTCATCATTATCATCCACGGCAGTAAAACGTAAGTCCAATTTCTCCGAGAAAGATAACGGAATCCCGTTTCTTTCATCAATTTCATCAACGGCAGTAAAACGTAAGTCCGATTTCTCCGAGAAAGATAACGGAATCCCGTTTCTTTCATCAATTTCATCAACGGCAGTAAAACGTAAGTCCGATTTCTCCGAGAAAGATAACGGAATCCCGTTTCTTTCATCATTATCATCCACGGCAGTAAAACGTAAGTCCGATTTCTCCGAGAAAGATAACGGAATCCCGTTTCTTTCATCAATTTCATCAACGACAGTAAAACGTAAGTCCGATTTCTCCGAGAAAGATAACGGAATCCCGTTTCTTTCATCATTATCATCCACGGCAGTAAAACGTAAGTCCGATTTCTCCGAGAAAGATAACGGAATCCCGTTTCTTTCATCAACAGTCGTAAAACGTAAGTCCGATTTCTCCGAGAAAGATAACGGAATCCCGTTTCTTTCATCAATTTCATCAACGGCAGTAAAACGTAAGTCCGATTTTCTTCGAGAAAGGCTAACGAAATCCCCAACGAAGGCCAACGAAATCCCAAGCAGCTTTCGAACTACGTAAAGGCTTGATTCCCACTAGGGATACGTAGGTAGCCTATCATTAGGTCCAGCCACTCGACCAATACGGTCATCCTTTCCTCGGCAGCAGACGTAAGACCGATCCCTTCAAATGAAGTCCACCAAGGGACCAGCTATCCAAAATCACCAAGGTCCGAGGCCCCTAAAATGCCATCTTCAAGGTCTGAGGCACCTAAAACAGCCATCTTCAAGGTCCGAGGCACCTAAAACGCCATCATTACCAGGTTGACGCCTCAAAATAGTCACTCCAGGGTCAAATACCCGAACTACGACTGGCTTGATTCCTCTTAAGGATACGTAGGTAGCCTATCGCTAGGTTCAGCCATCAGACCAAAATGGTCATTCCTATACCCAGCAGAGCGGATATACAACTTCAGCCATCAGACCAAAATGGTCATTCCTATCCCCAGCAGAGCGGATATACTACTTCAGCCATCAGACCGAAAATGGTCATCTCCTATCCCCAGCAGAGTTTCTTTCAGCAACCGACTGCAGAACTCGCTCGCCAGTTTGACATCCTAAAACAGTCACTCCAGGGTCGACGTCTGAAGATAGTCGAAAGACCCGAACTACGACCAGCTTGATTCCTCTTAAGGATACGTAGGTAGCCTATTGCTAGGTTCAGCCACTCGATCACTCGATCACTCGATTACTCGATCCCTCGGCCACTTGGTCAAATGAGGAGCCTTACTCTTATCGACGACCCCGCTTCCTTCGAAAGCACCGTCGCCGAGGGGCTACTGTAAGTGCTCCAATTTGAGTTGGTAGTATTTTCGTTAGAAAATTAATGAAAGTCCTAACATCCCTAACATTTCTAACAACTCCTAACATTTCTAACCAAGCAAGGGTAAAATGGGGATTACTATTTAGAGTTAAAAAACTAAAAGAATCTCAAAAATGTCAAAATCCCGAAATGAGCAACTGCAGTTAACAGGCAGATTGCTTGTGGGACATAATATTCCTTCTGCCCAAAGCCTGGAGCAGCATTTAATGCACCAGGCACGCCTTCAGGAGGCTCCGCGCGGACAGAATTGAAGTCCCAGAGTGCCTATAAATAAAGTCCCTCAGTCTCAGAAAAAAAAAGAACAACAGAATTCACCCACAGCAAACCTCTGGCAAAAATACTTGAGAAAATAGTGAGAATTCCCTAGAATTGTCACTCTTTTCTCTTGATTATCTTCCCAAATCACAAATCATCAAACACTTTCAAAATTCAAAAATCAAATACAAACACAAGGGAAGATAGGTATAATCTCTTTCTCCCTACCCTAAATTTCTCTCATCCATGCATACATCTCATACTTTGAAGATGTAACTTGTTCATTCCTTGCCCTAGATCCAAGAGGATCACCATGGAAGTTCATCTCCATGGATGATCCTCTACAAGGATCAACATTCTCTTTAAATTGTCTTTATTTACTTGCAAACATATTTTCAAAACCCTAAAAATCATTTTCTTACACAAAATCTTTCTTTCAAAGGATAAAATTTCCCATCCCAAGCAAATGAAATGCTTCAAGTCCTAATGTACCCTAAGGATGGCTTGATATAGTATATCACCACTAAAGTGTCTAGTGACTACTAATCAAAGCCTAAGGAAATGGGGACAAGCATGGATGCAAAACCCTCTTTAAAACACATTTTCCTTCTTGAGAATGTTGCTGTCCAGTAGCCTTTCTCTAAGACATCTGTCCATTGTCTAATTTTTTGGTCACAGAAGAACTTGAAATTTGGTGTTGACTACAAAATACTTTTTGTAGCCAACATCCAGAGCTTTGGAGGCATTTGTGCCTCAAGATTTGTGTTTGAAGGCGTTTGCGCCTCGGGATTTGTGTTTGGAGGCATTTGTGCCTCGTATTTGTGTTAGGAGGCATTTGCGCCTCGGGATTTGTGTTTGGAGGCATTTGTGCCTTGGGATTTGTGTTTGGAGGCGTTTGCGCCTCGGGATTTGTGTTTGGAGGCATTTGTGCCTCGTATTTGTGTTATGAGGCATTTGCGCCTCGGGATTTGTGTTGGAGGCATTTTTGCCTCGTGATTTGTGTTTAGAGACGTTTAGGCCACGGGATTTGTGTTTGGAGGCGTTTGTGCCTTGGGATTTGTGTATGGAGGCGTTTGCGCCTCGAGGTTTGTGTTTGGAGGCGTTTGCACCTCGAGATTTGTGTTTGGAGGCATTTGCGCCTCGGAATTTGTGTGTTTGGAGGCGTTTGCACCTCAGGATTTTTGTTTGGAGGCGTTTGTGCCTTGGGATTTGTGTGTTGGAGGCAATTGTGCCTCGAGATTTGTGTTTGGAGGCATTTGCACCTCAGGATTTGTGTTTGGAGGCATTTGCGCCTTGGGGTTTGTGTTTGAAGGCGTTTGTGCCTCGAGATTTGTGTTTAGAGTCATTTATGCCTCGAGATTTGTGTTTGGAGGCGTTTGTGCCTCGGGATTTGTGATTGGATGCATTTGAGCCTCTGGATTTGTGTTTGGAGGCGTTTGTGCCTCGGGATTTATGTTTGGAGGCATTTGCGCCTCAGGTTTTGTGTTAGGAGGCATTTCCACCTCGGGATTTGTGTTTGGATGCGTTTGGAGGCGTTTGAGCGTCGTGATATTTATTTGGAGGCATTTGTGCCTCGAGATTTGTGTTTGGAGGCGTTTGCGCCTCGAGATTTATGTTTGGAGGCATTTGTGCCTCGTATTTGTGTTAGGAGGCATTTGCGCCTCGGGATTTGTGTTTGGAGGCATTTGTGCCTTGGGATTTGTGTTTGGAGGCGTTTGTGCCTCGGGGTTTGTGTTAGGAGGGGTTTGCACCTCGGGATTTGTGTTTGGAGGCGTTTGTGCCTTGAAATTTTTTCGTTTGGAGGCATTTTTGCCTCGAGATTATTTTGAAAGCGTTTGCGCCTCGGGATTTGTGTTTGGAGGCGTTTGTGCCTCGAGATTTGTGTTTGGAGGCATTTGTGCCTCGGGATTTGTGTTTGGAGGGTTTGCGCCTCGGGGTTTGTGTTTGGAGGCATTTCGCCTTGGGATTTATGTTTGGAGGCGTTTGTGCCTCGTGATTTGTGTTTGGAGGCGATTGTGCCTCGGGATTTGTGTTTGGAGGCATTTGGGTTTTGCGTTTGGAGGTGTTTGCGGCTCGGAGTTTGTGTTTAAAGGCGTATGTTCCTCGAGATTTGTGTTTGGAGTCATTCACGCCTCGAGATTTGTGTAAGGAGGCATTCGTGCCTCGGGATTTGTTTGTTAGAGGAATTTGTGCCTAGGGATTTGTGATTGGAGGCGTTTGAGTCTCGGGATTTGTGTTTGGAGGCGTTTGTGCCTCGGGATTTGTGTTAGGAGGCATTTGCGCCTCGAGTTTTGTGTTAGGAGGTGTTTGCACCTCTGGATTTTTGTTTGGAGGCATTTGTGCCTCGAGATTTGTGTTTTGGAGCCGTTTGTGCCTCGGGGTTTGTGCTTTGGAGGCGTTTGTGGCTTGGGATTTGTGTTTGGAGGCGTTTGCGCCTCGGGATTTTTTTTGGAGGCGTTTGTGCCTCGGGATTTGTGTTTGGGGCATTTGTGCCTCGAGATTTGTGTTTGGAGGCATTTGTGCCTCGGGATTTGTGTTTAGGGCGTTTGTGCCTCGAGATTTGTGTTTGGAGGCATTTGCGCCACGAGATTTGTGTTTATAGGCGTTTGCGCCTCGTGATTTGTGTATTGGAGGCATTTGTGCCTCGAGATTTGTGTTTGGAGGCATTTACGCCTCGGGATTTGTGTTTGGAGGCGTTTGCGCCTCGGGATTTGTGTTTGGAGGCGTTTGCGCGTCGTGATTTGTGTTTGGAGGCATTTGTGCCTCGAGATTTGTGTTTGGTGGCGTTTGCGCCTCGGGATTTGTGTTTGGAGGTGTTTGTGCCTCGAGATTTTTGTTTGTAAGCATTTGTGCCTCGGGATTTGTGTTTGGAATCGTTTGCGCCTCGAGATTTGTGTTTGGAGGCGTTTGCGCCTCGGGATTTGTGTTTGAAGGCGTTTGCACCTCGGGATTTGTGTTTGGAGGCATTTGTGCCTCGTGATTTGTGTTTAGAGACGTTTAGGCCACGAGATTTGTGTTTGGAGGTGTTTGCGCCTCGAGGTTTGTGTTTCGAGGCGTTTGTACCTCGGGATTTATGTTTGGAGGCATTTGCGCCTTGGGATTTGTGTGTTTGGAGGCGTTTGCACCTCGGGATTTTTGTTTGGAGGTGTTTGTGCCTCGAGATTTGTGTGTTGGAGGCAATTGTGCCTCGAGATTTGTGTTTGGAGGTATTTGCGCCTCGGGATTTGTGTTTGGAGGCGTTTGCGCCTTGGGGTTTGTGTTTGAAGGCGTTTGTGCCTCGAGATTTGTGTTTAGAGTCATTTATGCCTCGGGATTTGTGTTTGGAGGTGTTTGTGCCTCGGGATTTGTGATTGGATGCATTTGAGCCTCGGGATTTGTGTTTGGAGGCGTTTGTGCCTCGGGATTTATGTTTGGAGGCGTTTGCGCCTCAGGTTTTGTGTTAGGAGGCTTTTCCACCTCGGAATTGTTTGGATGCGTTTGAGCGTCGTGATATTTATTTGGAGGCATTTGTGCCTCGAGATTTGTGTTTGGAGGCGTTTGCGCCTCGGGATTTGTGTTTGGAGGCATTTGTGCCTCGTATTTATGTTAGGAGGCATTTGCGCCTCGAGATTTGTGTTTCGAGGCGTTTGTGCCTTGGGATTTGTGTTTGGAGGCGTTTGTGCCTCGGGGTTTGTGTTAGGAGGGGTTTGCACCTCGGGATTTGTGTTTGGAGGCGTTTGTGCCTTGGAATTTGTGTTTCCAGGCGTTTTTGCCTCGGGATTTTTTTGGAGGCATTTGCACCTCGGGATTTGTGTTTGGAGGCGTTTGTGCCTCGAGATTTGTGTTTGGAGGCGTTTGTGCCTCGGGATTTGTGTTTGGAGGCGTTTGGGTTTTGTGCCTCGAGATTTTTGTTTGTAAGCGTTTGTGCCTCGGGATTTTTGTTTGGAATCGTTTGCGCCTCGGGATTTGTGTTTGGAGGCGTTTTTGCCTTGGGATTTATGTTTGGAGGCGTTTGCGCCTCGGGATTTGTGTTTGGAGGCATTTGTGCCTCGTGATTTGTGTTTAGAGACGTTTAGGCCACGGGATTTGTGTTTGGAGGCATTTGTGCCTTGGGATTTGTGTTTGGAGGCGTTTGCGCCTCGAGGTTTGTGTTTGGAGGCATTTGCACCTCGGGATTTGTGTTTGGAGGCATTTGTGCCTTAGAATTTGTGTGTTTGGAGGCATTTGCACCTCGGGATTTTTGTTTGGAGGCATTTGTGCCTCGGGATTTGTGTGTTGGAGGCAATTGTGCCTCGAGATTTGTGTTTGGAGGCATTTGCACCTCGGGATTTGTGTTTGGAGGCATTTGCGCATTTGGGTTTCTGTTTGAAGGCGTTTGTGCCTCGAGATTTGTGTTTAGAGTCATTTATGCCTCGGGATTTGTGTTTGGAGGCGTTTGTGCCTCGGGATTTGTGATTGGAGGCATTTGAGCCTCGAGATTTGTGTTTGGAGGCGTTTGTGCCTCGGGATTTATGTTTGGAGGCGTTTGCGCCTCAGGTTTTGTGTTAGGAGGCGTTTCCACCTCGGGATTTGTTTTTGGATGCGTTTGGAGGCGTTTGAGCGTCGTGATATTTATTTGGAGGCATTTGTGCCTCGAGATTTGTGTTTGGAGGCGTTTGCGCCTCGGGATTTGTGTTTGGAGGCATTTGTGCCTCGTATTTGTGTTAGGAGGCATTTGCGCCTCGGGATTTGTGTTTGGAGGCATTTGTGCCTTGGGATTTGTGTTTGGAGGCGTTTGTGCCTCGGGGTTTGTGTTAGGAGGGGTTTGCACCTCGGGATTTGTGTTTGGAGGCGTTTGTGCCTTAGAATTTGTGTTTGGAGGCGTTTTTGCCTCGGGATTTTTTTGGAGGCGTTTGCGCCTTGGGATTTGTGTTTGGAGGCGTTTGTGCCTCGAGATTTGTGTTTGGAGGCATTTGTGCCTCGGGATTTGTGTTTGGAGGGTTTGCGCCTCGGGGTTTGTGTTTGGAGGCGTTTGCGCCTTGGGATTTGTGTTTGGAGGCGTTTGTGCCTCGTGATTTGTGTTTGGAGGCGATTGTGCCTCAGGATTTGTGTTTGGAGGCGTTTGGGTTTTGTGTTTGGAGGTGTTTGCGGCTCGGGGTTTGTGTTTAAAGGCATATGTTCCTCGAGATTTGTGTTTGGAGGCATTCACGCCTCGAGATTTGTGTAAGGAGGCATTTGTGCCTCGGGATTTGTGTGTTAGAGGAATTTGTGCCTAGGGATTTGTGATTGGAGGCGTTTGAGCCTCGGGATTTGTGTTTGGAGGCGTTTGTGCCTCGGGATTTGTGTTAGGAGGCGTTTTTGCCTCGAGTTTTGTGTTAGGAGGCATTTGCACCTCTGGATTTGTGTTTGGAGGCGTTTGTGCCTCGGGATTTGTGTTTTGGAGGCGTTTGTGCCTCGGGTTCAGGCTTGGAGGCGTTTGTGGCTCGAGATTTGTGTTTGGAGGCATTTGCACCTCGGGATTTTTTTTGGAGGCGTTTGTGCCTCGGGATTTGTGTTTGGGGCGTTTGTGCCTCGAGATTTGTGTTTGGAGGCATTTGTGCCTCGGGATTTGTGTTTAGGGCGTTTGTGCCTCGAGATTTGTGTTTGGAGGCATTTGCGCCTCGGGATTTGTGTTTATAGGCGTTTGCGCCTCGTGATTTGTGTATTGGAGGCATTTGTGCCTCGAGATTTGTGTTTGGAGGCATTTATGCCTCGGGATTTGTGTTTGGAGGCATTTGTGCCTCAAGATTTGTGTTTGGAGGCGTTTGCGCGTCGTGATTTGTGTTTGGAGGCATTTGTGCCTCGAGATTTGTGTTTGGAGGCGTTTGCGCCTCGGGATTTGTGTTTGGAGGTGTTTGTGCCTCGAGATTTTTGTTTGTAAGCATTTGTGCCTCGGGATTTGTGTTTGGAATCGTTTGCGCCTCGAGATTTGTGTTTGGAGGCGTTTGCGCCTCGGGATTTGTGTTTGAAGGCGTTTGCGCCTCGGGATTTGTGTTTGGAGGCATTTGTGCCTCGTGATTTGTGTTTAGAGACGTTTAGGCCACGGGATTTGTGTTTGGAGGCGTTTGCGCCTCGAGGTTTGTGTTTGGAGGCGTTTGTACCTCGGGATTTGTGTTTGGAGGCATTTGCGCCTCGGGATTTGTGTGTTTGGAGGCGTTTGCACCTCGGGATTTTTGTTTGGAGGCGTTTGTGCCTCGGGATTTGTGTGTTGGAGGCAATTGTGCCTCGAGATTTGTGTTTGGAGGTATTTGCACCTCGGGATTTGTGTTTGGAGGCGTTTGCGCCTTGGGGTTTGTGTTTGAAGGCGTTTGTGCCTCGAGATTTGTGTTTAGAGTCATTTATGCCTCGAGATTTGTGTTTGGAGGCGTTTGTGCCTCGGGATTTGTGATTGGAGGCATTTGAGCCTCGGGATTTGTGTTTGGAGGCGTTTGTGCCTCGGGATTTATGTTTGGAGGCGTTTGCGCCTCAGGTTTTGTGTTAGGAGGCGTTTCCACCTCGGAATTGTTTGGATGCGTTTGGAGGCGTTTGAGCGTCGTGATATTTATTTGGAGGCATTTGTGCCTCGTATTTATGTTAGGAGGCATTTGTGCCTCGGGATTTGTGTTTCGAGGCGTTTGTGCCTTGGGATTTATGTTTGGAGGCGTTTGTGCCTCGGGGTTTGTGTTAGGAGGGGTTTGCACCTCGGGATTTGTGTTTGGAGGCGTTTGTGCCTTGGAATTTGTGTTTAGGGCATTTGTGCCTCGGGATTTTTTTGGAGGCGTTTGCACCTCGGGATTTGTGTTTGGAGGCATTTGTGCCTCGAGATTTGTGTTTGGAGGCATTTGTGCCTCGGGATTTGTGTTTGGAGGCGTTTGGGTTTTGTGCCACGAGATTTTTGTTTGTAAGCGTTTGTGCCTCGGGATTTTTGTTTGGAATCGTTTGCGACTCGGGATTTATGTGTTGGAGGCATTTTTGCCTTGGGATTTATGTTTGGAGGCGTTTGCACCTCGGGATTTGTGTTTGGAGGCATTTGTGCCTCGTGATTTGTGTTTAGAGACGTTTAGGCCACGGGATTTGTGTTTGGAGGCGTTTGTGCCTTGGGATTTGTGTTTGGAGGCATTTACGCCTCGAGGTTTGTGTTTGGAGGCGTTTGCACCTCGGGATTTGTGTTTGGAGGCATTTGTGCCTCGGGATTTGTGTTTGGAGGGTTTGCGCCTCGGGGTTTGTGTTTGGAGGCGTTTGCGCCTTGGGATTTGTGTTTGGAGGTGTTTGTGCCTCGTGATTTGTGTTTGGAGGAGATTGTGCCTCAGGATTTGTGCTTGGAGGCATTTGGGTTTTGTGTTTGGAGGTGTTTGCGGCTCGGGGTTTGTGTTTAAAGGCATATGTTCCTCGAGATTTGTGTTTGGAGGCATTCACGCCTCGAGATTTGTGTAAGGAGGCATTCGTGCCTCGGGATTTGTGTGTTAGAGGAATTTGTGCCTAGGGATTTGTGATTGGAGGCGTTTGAGCCTCGGGATTTGTGTTTGGAGGCGTTTGTGCCTCGGGATTTGTGTTAGGAGGCGTTTGCGCCTCGAGTTTTGTGTTAGGAGGCGTTTGCACCTCTGGATTTGTGTTTGGAGGCGTTTGTGCCTCGAGATTTGTGTTTTGGAGCCGTTTGTGCCTCGGGGTTTGTGCTTTGGAGGCGTTTGTGGCTTGGGATTTGTGTTTCGAGGCGTTTGCGACTCGGGATTTTTTTTGGAGGTGTTTGTGCCTCGGGATTTTTGTTTGGGGCGTTTGTACCTCGAGATTTGTGTTTGGAGGCATTTGTGCCTCGGGATTTGTGTTTAGGGCGTTTGTGCCTCGAGATTTGTGTTTGGAGGCATTTGCACCTCGGGATTTGTGTTTATAGGCATTTGCGCCTCGTGATTTATGTATTGGAGGCATTTGTGCCTCGAGATTTGTGTTTGGAGGCATTTACGCCTCGAGATTTGTGTTTGGAGGCGTTTGCGCCTCGGGATTTGTGTTTGGAGGCGTTTGCGCGTCGTGATTTGTGTTTGGAGGCATTTGTGCCTCTAGATTTGTGTTTGGAGGCGTTTTCGCCTCGAGATTTGTGTTTGGAGGCATTTGCGCCTCGGGATTTGTGTTTAAAGGCGTTTGCGCCTCGGGATTTGTGTTTGGAGGCATTTGTGCCTCGTGATTTGTGTTTAGAGACGTTTAAGCCACGGGATTTGTGTTTGGAGGCGTTTGCGCCTCGAGGTTTGTGTTTGGAGGCGTTTGTACCTCGGGATTTGTGTTTGGAGGCATTTGCGCCTCGAGATTTGTGTGTTTGGAGGCGTTTGCACCTCGGGATTTTTGTTTGGAGGCGTTTGTGCCTCGGGATTTGTGTGTTGGAGGCAATTATGCCTCGAGATTTGTGTTTGGAGGCATTTGCGTCTCGGGATTTGTGTTTGGAGGCGTTTGCGCCTTGGGGTTGTTGTTTGAAGGCGTTTGTGCCTCGAGATTTGTGTTTAGAGTCATTTATGCCTCGAGATTTGTGTTTGGAGGCGTTTGTGCCTCGGGATTTGTGATTGGAGGCATTTGAGCCTCGGGATTTGTGTTTGGAGGCGTTTGTGCCTCGGGATTTATGTTTGGAGGCGTTTGCGCCTCAGGTTTTGTGTTAGGAGGCGTTTCCACCTCGGAATTGTTTGGATGCGTTTGGAGGCGTTTGAGCGTCGTGATATTTATTTGGAGGCGTTTGTGCCTCGAGATTTGTGTTTGGAGGCGTTTGCGCCTCGGGATTTGTGTTTGGAGGCATTTGTGCCTCGTATTTATGTTAGGAGGCATTTGTGCCTCGGGATTTGTGTTTCGAGGCGTTTGTGCCTTGGGATTTGTGTTTGGAGGCGTTTGTGCCTCGGGGTTTGTGTTAGGAGGGGTTTGCACCTCGGGATTTGTGTTTGGAGGCGTTTGTGCCTTGGAATTTGTGTTTCCAGGCGTTTTTGCCTCGGGATTTTTTTGGAGGCGTTTGCACCTCGGGATTTGTGTTTGGAGGCGTTTGTGCCTCGAGATTTGTGTTTGGAGGCGTTTGTGCCTCGGGATTTGTGTTTGGAGGCGTTTGGTTTTGTGCCTCGAGATTTTTGTTTGTAAGCGTTTGTGCCTCGGGATTTTTGTTGGGAATCGTTTGCGCCTCGGGATTTGTGTGTTGGAGGCATTTTTGCCTTGGGATTTATGTTTGGAGGCGTTTGCGCCTCGGGATTTGTGTTTGGAGGCATTTGTGCCTCGTGATTTGTGTTTAGAGACGTTTAGGCCACGGGATTTGTGTTTGGAGGCGTTTGTGCCTTGGGATTTGTGTTTGGAGGCGTTTGCGCCTCGAGGTTTGTGTTTGGAGGCGTTTGCACCTCGGGATTTGTGTTTGGAGGCATTTGCGCCTCGGAATTTGTGTGTTTGGAGGCATTTGCACCTCGGGATTTTTGTTTGGAGGCATTTGTGCCTCGAGATTTGTGTGTTGGAGGCAATTGTGCCTCGAGATTTGTGTTTGGAGGCATTTGCACCTCGGGATTTGTGTTTGGAGGCGTTTGCGCCTTGGGGTTTGTGTTTGAAGGCGTTTGTGCCTCGAGATTTGTGTTTAGAGTCATTTATGCCTCGGGATTTGTGTTTGGAGGCGTTTGTGCCTCGGGATTTGTGATTGGAGGCATTTGAGCCTCGAGATTTGTGTTTGGAGGCGTTTGTGCCTCGGGATTTATGTTTGGAGGCGTTTGCGCCTCAGGTTTTGTGTTAGGAGGCGTTTCCACCTCGGGATTTGTTTTTGGATGCGTTTGGAGGAGTTTGAGCGTCGTGATATTTATTTGGAGGCATTTACGCCTCGGGATTTGTGTTTGGAGGCGTTTGCGCCTCGGGATTTGTGTTTGGAGGCGTTTGCGCGTCGTGATTTGTGTTTGGAGGCATTTGTGCCTCGAGATTTGTGTTTGGAGGCGTTTGCGCCTCGGGATTTGTGTTTGGAGGTGTTTGTGCCTCGAGATTTTTGTTTGTAAGCATTTGTGCCTCGGGATTTGTGTTTGGAATCGTTTGCGCCTCGAGATTTGTGTTTGGAGGCGTTTGCGCCTCGGGATTTGTGTTTGAAGGCGTTTGCGCCTAGGGATTTGTGTTTGGAGGCATTTGTGCCTCGTGATTTGTGTTTAGAGACGTTTAGGCCACGGGATTTGTGTTTGGAGGCGTTTGCGCCTCGAGGTTTGTGTTTCGAGGCGTTTGTACCTCGGGATTTGTGTTTGGAGGCATTTGCGCCTCGGGATTTGTGTGTTTGGAGGCGTTTGCACCTCGGATTTTTGTTTGGAGGCGTTTGTGCCTCGGGATTTGTGTGTTGGAGGCAATTGTGCCTCGAGATTTGTGTTTGGAGGTATTTGCGCCTCGAGATTTGTGTTTGGAGGCATTTGCGCCTTGGGGTTTGTGTTTGAAGGCGTTTATGCCTCGAGATTTGTGTTTAGAGTCATTTATGCCTCGGGATTTGTGCTTGGAGGCGTTTGTGCCTCGGGATTTGTGATTGGAGGCATTTGAGCCTCGGGATTTGTGTTTGGAGGCGTTTGTGCCCCGGGATTTATGTTTGGAGGCGTTTGCGCCTCAGGTTTTGTGTTAGGAGGCGTTTCCACCTCATAATTGTTTGGATGCATTGGAGGCGTTTGAGCGTCGTGATATTTATTTGGAGGCGTTTGTGCCTCGAGATTTGTGTTTGGAGGCGTTTGCGCCTCGAGATTTGTGTTTGGAGGCATTTGTGCCTCGTATTTATGTTAGGAGGCATTTGCGCCTCGGGATTGGTGTTTCGAGGCGTTTGTGCCTTGGGATTTGTGTTTGGAGGCATTTGTGACTCGAGGTTTGTGTTAGGAGGGGTTTGCACCTCGGGATTTGTGTGTTGGAGGCGTTTGTGCCTTGGAATTTGTGTTTCCAGGCATTTTTGCCTCGGAATTTTTTTGGAGGCGTTTGTACCTCGGGATTTGTGTTTGGAGGCGTTTGTGCCTCGAGATTTGTGTTTGGAGGCGTTTGTGCCTCGAGATTTGTGTTTGGAGGCATTTGGGTTTTGTGCCTCGAGATTTTTGTTTGTAAGCGTTTGTGCCTCGGGATTTTTGTTTGGAATCGTTTGCGCCTCGGGATTTGTGTTTGGAGGCGTTTTTGCCTTGGGATTTATGTTTGGAGGCGTTTGCGCCTCGGGATTTGTGTTTGGAGGCATTTGTGCCTCGTGATTTGTGTTTAGAGACGTTTAGGCCACGGGATTTGTGTTTGGAGGCGTTTGTGCCTTGGGATTTGTGTTTGGAGGCGTTTGCGCCTCGAGGTTTGTGTTTGGAGGCGTTTGCACCTCGGGATTTGTGTTTGGAGGCATTTGCGCCTCGGAATTTGTGTGTTTGGAGGCATTTGCACCTCGGGATTTTTGTTTGGAGGCATTTGTGCCTCGGGATTTGTGTGTTGGAGGCAATTGTGCCTCGAGATTTGTGTTTGGAGGCATTTGCACCTCGGGATTTGTGTTTGGAGGCGTTTGCGCCTTGGGGTTTGTGTTTGAAGGCGTTTGTGCCTCGAGATTTGTGTTTAGAGTCATTTATGCCTCGGGATTTGTGTTTGGAGGCGTTTGTGCCTCGGGATTTGTGATTGGAGGCATTTGAGCCTCGAGATTTGTGTTTGGAGGCGTTTGTGCCTCGGGATTTATGTTTGGAGGCGTTTGCGCCTCAGGTTTTGTGTTAGGAGGCGTTTCCACCTCGGGATTTGTTTTTGGATGCGTTTGGAGGCGTTTGAGCGTCGTGATATTTATTTGGAGGCATTTGTGCCTCGAGATTTGTGTTTGGAGGCGTTTGCGCCTCGGGATTTGTGTTTGGAGGCATTTTTGCCTCGTATTTATGTTAGGAGGCATTTGCGCCTCGGGATTTGTGTTTGGAGGCATTTGTGCCTTGGGATTTGTGTTTGGAGGCGTTTGTGCCTCGGGGTTTGTGTTAGGAGGGGTTTGCACCTCGGGATTTGTGTTTGGAGGCGTTTGTGCCTTAGAATTTGTGTTTGGAGGCGTTTTTGCCTCGGGATTTTTTTGGAGGCGTTTGCGCCTTGGGATTTGTGTTTGGAGGCGTTTGTGCCTCGAGATTTGTGTTTGGAGGCATTTGTGCCTCGGGATTTGTGTTTGGAGGGTTTGCGCCTCGGGGTTTGTGTTTGGAGGCGTTTGCGCCTTGGGATTTGTGTTTGGAGGCGTTTGTGCCTCGTGATTTGTGTTTGGAGGCGATTGTGCCTCGAGATTTGTGTTTGGAGGCGTTTGGGTTTTGTGTTTGGAGGTGTTTGCGCCTCGGGGTTTGTGTTTAAAGGCATATGTTCCTCGAGATTTGTGTTTGGAGGCGTTTGTGCCTCGAGATTTGTGTTTGGAGGCGTTTGTGCCTCGGGATTTGTGTTAGGAGGCGTTTGCGCCTCGAGTTTTGTGTTAGGAGGCGTTTGCACCTCTGGATTTGTGTTTGGAGGCGTTTGTGCCTCGAGATTTGTGTTTTGGAGCCGTTTGTGCCTCGGGGTTTGTGCTTTGGAGGCGTTTGTGGCTTGGGATTTGTGTTTGGAGGCGTTTGCGCCTCGGGATTTTTTGTGGAGGCGTTTGTGCCTCGGGATTTGTGTTTGGGGCGTTTGTGCCTCGAGATTTGTGTTTGGAGGCATTTGTGCCTCGGGATTTGTGTTTAGGGCGTTTGTGCCTCGAGATTTGTGTTTGGAGGCATTTGCGCCTCGGGATTTGTGTTTATAGGCGTTTGCGCCTCGTGATTTGTGTATTGGAGGCATTTGTGCCTCGAGATTTGTGTTTGGAGGCATTTACGCCTCGGGATTTGTGTTTGGAGGCCTTTGCGCCTCGGGATTTGTGTTTGGAGGCGTTTGCGCGTCGTGATTTGTGTTTGGAGGCATTTGTGCCTCGAGATTTGTGTTTGGAGGCGTTTGCGCCTCGGGATTTGTGTTTGGAGGTGTTTGTGCCTCGAGATTTTTGTTTGTAAGCATTTGTGCCTCGGGATTTGTGTTTGGAATCGTTTGCGCCTCGAGATTTGTGTTTGGAGGCGTTTGCGCCTCGGGATTTGTGTTTGAAGGCGTTTGCGCCTCGGGATTTGTGTTTGGAGGCATTTGTGCCTCGTGATTTGTGTTTAGAGACGTTTAGGCCACGGGATTTGTGTTTGGAGGCGTTTGCGCCTCGAGGTTTGTGTTTGGAGGCGTTTGTACCTCGGGATTTGTGTTTGGAGGCATTTGCGCCTCGGGATTTGTGTGTTTGGAGGCGTTTGCACCTCGGGATTTTTGTTTGGAGGCGTTTGTGCCTCGGGATTTGTGTGTTGGAGGCAATTGTGCCTCGAGATTTGTGTTTGGAGGTATTTGCGCCTCGGGATTTGTGTTTGGAGGCGTTTGCGCCTTGGGGTTTGTGTTTGAAGGCGTTTGTGCCTCGAGATTTGTGTTTAGAGTCATTTATGCCTCGAGATTTGTGTTTGGAGGCGTTTGTGCCTCGGGATTTGTGATTGGAGGCATTTGAGCCTCGGGATTTGTGTTTGGAGGCGTTTGTGCCTCGGGATTTATGTTTGGAGGCGTTTGCGCCTCAGGTTTTGTGTTAGGAGGCGTTTCCACCTCGGGATTTGTGTTTGGAGGCGTTTGAGCGTCGTGATATTTATTTGGAGGCGTTTGTGCCTCGAGATTTGTGTTTGGAGGCATTTGCGCATCGGGATTTGTGTTTGGAGGCATTTGTGCCTCGTATTTGTGTTAGGAGGCATTTGCGCCTCGGGATTTGTGTTTTGAGGCATTTGTGCCTTGGGATTTGTGTTTGGAGGCGTTTGTGCCTCGGGGTTTGTGTTAGGAGGGGTTTGCACCTCGGGATTTGTGTTTGGAGGCGTTTGTGCCTTGGAATTTGTGTTTGTAGGCGTTTTTGCCTCGGGATTTTTTTGGAGGCGTTTGTGCCTCGAGATTTGTGTTTGGAGGCATTTGTGCCTCGAGATTTGTGTTTGGAGGCATTTGTGCCTCGGGATTTGTGTTTGGAGGGTTTGCGCCTCGGGGTTTGTGTTTGGAGGCGTTTGCGCCTTGGGATTTGTGTTTGGAGGCGTTTGTGCCTCGTGATTTGTGTTTGGAGGCGATTGTGCCTCGAGATTTGTGTTTGGTGGCGTTTGGGTTTTGTGTTTGGAGGTGTTTGCGCCTCGGGGTTTGTGTTTAAAGGCATATGTTCCTCGAGATTTGTGTTTGGAGGCGTTTGTGCCTCGGGATTTGTGTTTGGAGGCGTTTGTGCCTCGGGATTTGTGTTAGGAGGCATTTGCGCCTCGAGTTTTGTGTTAGGAGGCGTTTGCACCTCTGGATTTGTGTTTGGAGGCGTTTGTGCCTCGAGATTTGTGTTTGGAGGCGTTTGTGCCTCGGGGTTTGTGCTTTGGAGGCGTTTGTGGCTCGGGATTTGTGTTTGGAGGCGTTTGCGCCTCGGGATTTTTTTGGAGGCGTTTGTGCCTCGGGATTTGTGTTTGGGGCATTTGTGCCTCGAGATTTGTGTTTGGAGGCATTTGTGCCTCGGGATTTGTGTTTAGGGTGTTTGTGCCTCGAGATTTGTGTTTGGAGGCATTTGCGCCTCGGGATTTGTGTTTATAGGCGTTTGCGCCTCGTGATTTGTGTATTGGAGGCATTTGTGCCTCGAGATTTGTGTTTGGAGGCATTTACGCCTCGAGATTTGTGTTTGGAGGCGTTTGCGCCTCGGGATTTATGTTTGGAGGCGTTTGCGCGTCGTGATTTGTGTTTGGAGGCATTTGTGCCTCGAGATTTGTGTTTGGAGGCGTTTGCGCCTCGGGATTTGTGTTTGGAGGTGTTTGTGCCTCGAGATTTTTGTTTGTAAACATTTGTGCCTCGGGATTTGTGTTTGGAATCGTTTGTGCCTCGAGATTTGTGTTTGGAGGCGTTTGCGCCTCGGGATTTGTGTTTGAAGGCATTTGCGCCTCGGGATTTGTGTTTGGAGGCATTTGTGCCTCGTGATTTGTGTTTAGAGACATTTAGGCCACGAGATTTGTGTTTGGAGGCGTTTGCGCCTCGAGGTTTGTGTTTGGAGGCGTTTGTACCTCGGGATTTGTGTTTGGAGGCATTTGTGCCTCGGGATTTGTGTGTTTGGAGGCGTTAGCACCTCGGGATTTTTGTTTGGAGGCGTTTGTGCCTCGGGATTTGTGTGTTGGAGGCAATTGTGCCTCGAGATTTGTGTTTGGAGGTATTTGCGCCTCGGGATTTGTGTTTGGAGGCGTTTGCGCCTTGGGGTTTGTGTTTGAAGGCGTTTGTGCCTCGAGATTTGTGTTTAGAGTCATTTATGCCTCGAGATTTGTGTTTGGAGGCGTTTGTGCCTCGGGATTTGTGATTGGAGGCATTTGAGCCTCGGGATTTGTGTTTGGAGGCGTTTGTGCCTCGGGATTTATGTTTGGAGGCGTTTGCGCCTCAGGTTTTGTGTTAGGAGGCGTTTCCACCTCGGAATTGTTTGGATGCGTTTGGAGGCGTTTGAGCGTCGTGATATTTATTTGGAGGCGTTTGTGCCTCGAGATTTGTGTTTGGAGGCGTTTGCGCCTCAAGATTTGTGTTTGGAGGCATTTGTGCCTCGTATTTATGTTAGGAGGCATTTGCGCCTCGGGATTTGTGTTTGGAGGCGTTTGTGCCTCGGGGTTTGTGTTTGGAGGCGTTTGTGCCTCGGGGTTTGTGTTAGGAGGGGTTTGCACCTCGGGATTTGTGTTTGGAGGCGTTTGTGCCTTGGAATTTGTGTTTCCAGGCGTTTTTGCCTCGGGATTTTTTTGGAGGCGTTTGCACCTCGGGATTTGTGTTTGGAGGCGTTTGTGCCTCGAGATTTGTGTTTGGAGGCGTTTGTGCCTCGGGATTTGTGTTTGGAGGCGTTTGGGTTTTGTGCCTCGAGATTTTTGTTTGTAAGCGTTTGTGCCTCGGGATTTTTGTTAGGAATCGTTTGTGCCTCGGGATTTGTGTTTGGAGGCGTTTTTGCCTTGGGATTTATGTTTGGAGGCGTTTGCGCCTCGGGATTTGTGTTTGGAGGCATTTGTGCCTCGTGATTTGTGTTTAGAGACGTTTAGGCCACGGGATTTGTGTTTGGAGGCGTTTGTGCCTCGGGATTTGTGATTGGAGGCATTTGAGCCTCGAGATTTGTGTTTGGAGTCGTTTGTGCCTCGGGATTTATGTTTGGAGGCGTTTGCGCCTCAGGTTTTGTGTTAGGAGGCGTTTCCACCTCGGGATTTGTTTTTGGATGCGTTTGGAGGCGTTTGAGCGTCGTGATATTTATTTGGAGGCATTTGTTCCTCGAGATTTGTGTTTGGAGGCGTTTGCGCCTCGGGATTTGTGTTTGAAGGCATTTTTGCCTCGTATTTGTGTTAGGAGGCATTTGCTCCTCGGGATTTGTGTTTTGAGGCATTTGTGCCTTGGGATTTGTGTTTGGAGGCGTTTGTGCCTCGGGGTTTGTGTTAGGAGGGGTTTGCACCTCGGGATTTGTGTTTAGAGGCATTTGCGCCTCGGAATTTGTGTGTTTGGAGGCATTTGCACCTCAGGATTTGTGTTAGGAGGGGTTTGCACCTCGGGATTTGTGTGTTGGAGGCAATTGTGCCTCGAGATTTGTGTTTGGAGGCATTTGCACCTCGGGATTTGTGTTTGGAGGCGTTTGCGCCTTGGGGTTTGTGTTTGAAGGCGTTTGTGCCTCGAGATTTATGTTTGGAGGCGTTTGTGCCTCAGGTTTTGTGTTAGGAGGCATTTGTGCCTCGTGATTTGTGTTTAGAGACGTTTGTGCCTCGGGATTTATGTTTGGAGGCATTTGCGCCTCAGGTTTTGTGTTAGGAGGCGTTTCCACCTCGGAATTGTTTGGATGCGTTTGGAGGCGTTTGAGCGTCGTGATATTTATTTGGAGGCGTTTGTGCCTCGAGATTTGTGTTTGGAGGCGTTTACGCCTCGGGATTTGTGTTTGGAGGCATTTGTGCCTCGTATTTATGTTAGGAGGCATTTGCGCCACGGGATTTGTGTTTCGAGGCGTTTGTGCCTTGGGATTTGTGTTTGGAGGCGTTTGTGCCTCGGGGTTTGTGTTAGGAGGGGTTTGCACCTCGGGATTTGTGTTTGGAGGTGTTTATGCCTTGGAATTTGTGTTTCCAGGCATTTTTGCCTCGGGATTTTTATGGAGGCGTTTGCACCTCGGGATTTGTGTTTGGAGGCGTTTGTGCCTCGAGATTTGTGTTTGGAGGCGTTTGTGCCTCGGGATTTGTGTTTGGAGGCGTTTGGGTTTTGTGCCTCGAGATTTTTGTTTGTAAGCGTTTGTGCCTCGGGATTTTTGTTTGGAATCGTTTGCGCCTCGGGATTTGTGTTTGGAGGCATTTTTGCCTTGGGATTTATGTTTGGAGGCGTTTGCGCCTCGAGATTTGTGTTTGGAGGCATTTGTGCCTCGTGATTTGTGTTTAGAGACATTTAGGCCACGGGATTTGTGTTTGGAGGCGTTTGTGCCTTGGGATTTGTGTTTGGAGGCGTTTGTGCCTCGGGATTTGTGTTTGGAGGCATTTGTGCCTCGTGATTTGTGTTTAGAGACGTTTAGGCCACGGGATTTGTGTTTGGAGGCGTTTGTGCCTTGGGATTTGTGTTTGGAGGCATTTGCGCCTTGAGGTTTGTGTTTGGAGGCGTTTGCACCTCGGGATTTGTGTTTGGAGGCATTTGTGCCTCGGAATTTGTGTGTTTGGAGGCATTTACACCTCGGGATTTGTGTTAGGAGGGGTTTGCACCTCGGGATTTGTGTGTTGGAGGCAATTGTGCCTCGAGATTTGTGTTTGGAGGCATTTGCACCTCGGGATTTGTGTTTGGAGGCGTTTGCGCCTTGGGGTTTGTGTTTGAAGGCGTTTGTGCCTCGAGATTTGTGTTTAGAGTCATTTATGCCTCGGGATTTGTGTTTGGAGGCGTTTGTGCCTCGGGATTTGTGATTGGAGGCATTTGAGCCTCGAGATTTGTGTTTGTAAGCGTTTGTGCCTCGGGATTTATGTTTGGAGGCGTTTGCGCCTCAGGTTTTGTGTTAGGAGGCGTTTCCACCTCGGGATTTGTTTTTGGATGCGTTTGGAGGCGTTTGAGCGTCGTGATATTTATTTGGAGGCATTTGTGCCTCGAGATTTGTGTTTGGAGGCGTTTGCGCCTCGGGATTTGTGTTTGGAGGCATTTTTGCCTCGTATTTGTGTTAGGAGGCATTTGCGCCTCGGGATTTGTGTTTGGAGGCATTTGTGCCTTGGGATTTGTGTTTGGAGGCGTTTGTGCCTCGGGGTTTGTGTTAGGAGGGGTTTGCACCTCGAGATTTGTGTTTGGAGGCGTTTATGCCTTAGAATTTGTGTTTGGAGGCGTTTTTGCCTCGGGATTTTTTTGGAGGCGTTTGCGCCTTGGGATTTGTGTTTGGAGGCGTTTGTGCCTCGAGATTTGTGTTTGGAGGCATTTGTGCCTCGGGATTTGTGTTTGGAGGGGTTTTGCGCCTCGGGGTTTTGTGTTTGTAAGCGTTTG